>VZRX01008474.1:145711-166767 GCA_013398075.1 Notiomystis cincta
TCGCGCTGCCGGCGCCGCCCTCTGCCGCCCTCTGGCGGTGGCACCGCGGCCGCGCACCGGCCCTGCAGCATCGCGCTCCGGGCTCGTCCCTGGGGACACTCGGCCTGTGCCCTCCTCATCCCTGGGGACACACCCGGCATGTCCTCTCCTCGTCCCTGGGGACACCCGGCGTGTCGCCTCCTCGTCCCTGGGGACACTCGGCCTGTGCCCTCCTCGTCTCTGGGGACACCCAGCGTGTCCCCGCGTGGCCGCGCTCCATCCGAACGGCTCTCAGCCTGCCTTGAAGGGGATTTGCCCCAGCCCTGGCTGTTTATGCTCTTGCAGCGGTCTCAAACGTCGCCGGTGCCCGTGGCAGCTCCGCGAGTGACACAGCCCCAGGGCCCGCGGGCGGCTCGGGACGCCCACGGCTGCAGATCCTTTGACACCGCTCTCCTCCAGAGCGCCACTCTGAAACACAGCTTATTAACTCTTGGGGATTTGGGAACAGGAGCACAAAAGAACTTCACAGTTTAAAAGAAGTCACGTGATACTGGATGACAAGATAAGCAAAAAATATTTTTCTTCTGATTGTCAGTTCCATTGAGTGTTTCTTCTGTTCTTAAGGGTTTGTGAGAATTCAGGATTGCAAACTTCATGCCTTGGGTCTCTGATCTCCTGGCTTGTCCTGAAATGTGGACTCTGGTCCTCGAAAGGGCTTTCTTTGGCAAAAGTATGAGCTCTTATTTAACTAAAAAATCCCATTCTAAAATCTTACACTCCTGCTCTTTTCTTTTGTTCCATTTCAATTTTTCTTAAACCCCACTCCAACATTTTTTTTTCCTCCCCCAATAAAAATTCTTCCTTCTCCCTGCAGCTGAGCACATCCAAGCAGTCTTCTTCCAATTTAAATAACTTTGGCATTTCCTTGGGGGAAAAAACTCAAACTCTACAACTCCAATTAACAAAGCAATGGAATTTTGCTTGAGCCACAGGTAATATTCCTTTAAACTATGAAATCTCTCTTGTTTTCTACACTTCAAGATACTTACTTTGTAAGTGGTCTGCAAGCATTCAGTCCTGCAAAAGCAGCACTTATTGCAACTACTATGAAGCAAGAGGGAAGCTGGACTTTAATCTCTGAAAACTGAAATATTATAACTCAGTTTTATCTTAAGAAAAAAGTTATGGTGTTTCCTCCCCAGCTGAGCAGTCCTAAGGAATTTATAGCGAGGGGAGTGCTGGGGGTGTCTGAGTTAGCAAATGCTCAGATCCAAAGGATTCTCATTAGACATCCCTGACATGAGAATACACTGAGATCACACCAGCCTGCAGAGAATTAAGCCTGGAATGAGCAGAAAACTCCACCATCACTCCTGACTGGAGGCTGCAAAAGTGCCAGTGCCTACAGAAGGTTGTTTTCTTGTGGGTGTCTTTGTTGTGTTTTTCTTTTTTTATTTTTTAAATGAAAGTCCTAACTGCCAACTCTTCCTCAGCACTCCTACGACTTTCCAAGCAGTTTCCCAAAACTTGGCTGAGTAATCTCTTGAGGACACAGTTTGGAGATGTGTTTACTTGACTAACAAAGGACAGCTCAGTTCCGTTCTTTTCAAATTTCAATGCAAGCAGCATAGGCTCATCAAACCCATGAAACAGAAAAGGATTATGGATAGCAGGTGTCCAAAATACCATCTACTTTAGCAATCTGGAGTACTGGTAGCAGCAAAAGCAATTAGACTCTGAACTCAAGAAAATTTGTTTTTTACAGCTCAGATAGTTAAATAGTGAACAGATTGACAATGGAATCTCTGGAATCTCCCTTACTGAAGTGCTTAGAAAACAGATTAAATAAATATCTGTCAGGAATTGTGTTAGTATGATTGATCCTGCTATAGCCCAGGAGAATATACTGTTGAACCTTTGAATCCCCTTCCAGCCCCCCTGCTTTCTTCTTCTCTTTGAGTCACTGAATTGCAGCATCTGCATCGTTGTGCTTTAGTTAATTTATCTTTTAAAACAACACTCAAAATTAAACATATTTAATTCAGCCATGAAGCAGCAGATGATCACAAAAAGCTCACAGCCTTCTGGCCATGGTGGGGAAGAGTGAGCCTGGAAGAGGGAGGTTGCAGCAAGGCAGGGGGCTCAGAGGCAGGTGTGAGGAGCTGGGAAGGTGTGCTGGTGCCAGGAAACTGTAGCGGAGGCACGGAGCTGTGTTTGCCTTTCCTGCCACTGATGGAGAAGGACAACAATGGGAGGATTGGCTGCCAGCACTGAGGGAGTCCCTTTATCACAGGACACTGGGGCAGTGTCCAACAGCAGCCAGGGCTGGCTGCTCCCAGAGGGAGAGCGAAGCAGGAGCCAAGCGTGATGCCAGGACAGGGGCTTCCCTCAGCACCTGCGTGCAGCCTCAGAGCATCTGAGCACACCAGGGAGAGGGAGGAGCAGGGAGTGGGACCCACAGGCCCAGACAGGACCGGAGAGAGCCACACTGGGGCAGAGCCAGAAATGGGTACAGGGACAGCACCAGGCACAAGGCTCATCTGAGGGGCCCAGCCAGACCAGGCACCTCCCACCTGGGGCTGGATCCCTCCAGCAGGCAGGGACCAAACACCCAGCCCTGAGCTGACCTGCAGCTGGGGGCCCAGGGCTGGAGGGTCCTGGTGAGGCTGCTCAGGGAAATTGTGACCTAATGTCCCCAAGGCCCTGCCAGGCTCAAACCTGGCCTTTGTGAACACTGAGAGGCGAAGATGGCCCGTGGAGCACAGCCACACCTCCACGTGTGCCAGTCAAAACAGAATCACTCCAGACAGCTGCTAATTCTGACCACCTGAAGCTTTTACCTTACTAAATGCAGACCACTTTGTGTCAAATCAAAACGAGACTAAACATGTTAGTATAAAAAAGATGTCCTGAGTATAGTGCAACAACATGTGACAAAACTTCAGTGATGCTCTTGACAGCTTTTGTAGAAATATTAAACTACTGGCCCCAAAGTATAAGAAATCCTGCACACCACTCAAAAATCTCAAAATCTGGAGCAAACAAAGCTAAGCAAGACCAATGAGAAATTTTTCATTTACTAAGAATAATTTACAAAAAATGTTCATTATGAAAGACTTCAAACGACTGAGAGGGTTTTTTTAAAATACAAATGATGATATAATTCAGTAGGGTAAAGCATGCTTGACTTATCAATAATATCACTTCTCATGTAGCTGAAATTAAGCTTTTGCTGAAGCACCACACTGATTTTGGCCTACAAAAAGAGTATTCATTTCATTAGTTTTAATAAAATTGTATGGAATCAGTGCTCAATGATTTGAGGATGGGACTTAGCTAAATGAAAACTATCATCAAACCAGCCTTCCAAAACCAAAAATAATGAATTAATTCTTGGAAATGTCCTTCAGCATCAGTTTCTAGCAAAGAACCCCTTCCCATCATGAATCAGGTTGAACTGCCTGTAGATGCCTTGCCCTGGCCTAGCAAGTACCTCTCATGTTGCTAAGATGGAGCAAAACGTTTGTAGGAAAAGGCAGAAGTGTACATGTAACAACATTTAATTGCAGCTGAGCTGAACAAAAAACACTTAACAGTAAAAGCAACTATTTTAAACATATTCTACCATTTTAACAACTGGGTTCATGCTCTACCCAATGCTGACATTTGCTTCAGGCAGTTCAAATCACAAACCCAGCTTCAGTGTCACTTGAGAAGAGCTGAGCACTTGAGATTCTCAGCAGCTGCTTTCAAAAAGGTAGAAAACCTTGGATATAAGGTTAGCTGGAATATTTCAAATTGTACACGTGATCCAGAGAGTAGGGACAAGATCACAGAACCCACTTGAACTCTGCACCATTCCTGCTAGATTATTCCAAGGTACCCAAGACAGCTTCTCAATTCAGGACTTAGCTCTGCACAGCCCTGTAAAATGGGAACAGAGGGAGATCAACAGGCAGCTGTAACACACTAAATTTCAGAAAAGGAACAAAGACAGGCAGATCTCCTTCCATGTAAACAGCAGTATGGTAGCAAAAGTAATCTTTCTTCCTGGAGCTTTTTTAGTCTATTTAGTTCAAGCTTTTCAGTCATTGGCTCTATACTAGTAAAAATCTACAGATTTTGAATTTACCACTGAATTTTCCTTCATTTCCTAACATGATATATGGGACTAAGTCCTGGTTGATAGATTAAAGGATCATTTCAATCAATCTTTTAAACTTGTTTTGTGTTTTTTTTCTTCCGTGAAATTGCTCCATCCCTCACGAGATGATAATTTTAATTATTTCTAAGCTAAATATCATTTATATATATATAAAACTACTTAAAATACAAACATATGTTAAACTGAGCTTTGGTCTTTTATTCTCAAGTATTTATCTGCAATTTTTCCATCAAACCAAGCCCCAAAGAAGTGCTGTCTGAAAGGGAACAAACACACAATTAACAGAATCTCTAAGACCTCTTCAAACATCTGTCTGCTTATAACACAGATAAATACCCCAGATACTTCTCAAAGTCTTCTAAGTATGGTGCCACTGAACATACTAATTTTCCCTGCCAATTGTACATTTTTATGTAATAGAAACTAGGTTGATGTCAAAGAACTGAAAATTACAAACCATATGTCACACCAGAAGCAGCTTATAAAGATTAGCATATTTATAAGACAAAAAATGCATTTTAAATAATGCAAATATGAAAACATCTTTTTATTTGTAAAAGCATTTTTTTCCCCAAATCAACCTAAAGTATGCTTTTCTACTTCACTTTTACAAGATCAAAGAAATTAGATCCCATCCTCTAGGAAAGACCTTAGAGAGAATAGTATCTGCTGTTGTGGCAAATATCAACAATCAATAATTTATCCTTTCAAACTGTAATTCTAGGCTCTAAACAATAATCCATTTTGTCCAAGATAAAACACAGAAGTCAGTCAATTTGGTAATGGCCATAATGGCCCAAAACATTCCAAGCTGAAAACCATGTAGGGCAACACTGACCTTAGAACTCCAGTTTTTCACTAAAATCCAGTATTTTTGACACAAAGCTATTTTTTCACATTTGTGTCTCAATTAATTTTGACAAACTTTTTAATCTGTCCCTTTTTAAACTTCTTTAAAGCCCACTCAAAAAGTGTGAAAAGCCATGCTAATTGAAGATGAACAATTAAAACCACGTGTTTTCAGCAGAAGACCAATATGGAAATTAAAATGTTATTAAAACCCAAACTAGTGGACAATTAGCAAGATATGCTTATCGTTATTATGGTCATTAACTCTCGGAGCAGCAATAAAGGCAGAATAATATTTGTGTGCCTCCCGGAGACGTGGCTCTCTGCAAAGCTGAGGGACTAACATGAACTTCAGTGTGTTCCTCACGAATTTTGTTTATTCCTTCTGCTGCTAATATATAATTTAGCAAACTGAATTATCAGAATAATCATAGAATCAGTGAGTTTGGAAAAGGCCTCTGAGGTTATCGAGTCCAGCTGTTGACTGATCACCACCTTGGCCACCAGCCCATGGCACCAAGTGCCTTCACTGTTTCTGAAACACCCCCAGGGACAGTGACTCCAGCCTGGGCAGACCCTCTCAATGTTTAACCACCTTCCAGGGAAGAAATTCCTTCTAGAATGGCAGTCCAGAGAAAACTGTGTGCTAGTTAAATAGATATTCTACCTAGTAGGAAAATGATTTGTTACACAAGAGTCCTCATAAAAAAATCTCAGAAAAAGTTTTCAAAATGTGAAAGCTGGCTAAAAATAACTTTCAATTAATAATTAAAAATGGCCAAAAAAAGAGTTGTAGAACTCCCTTGGATGATGAAGCCCATTTTCCCCATTACTGTGGCATTTTTTTTAAAAATCTAAGGCCCCAAGTATCAGATTTTTTTATATTATTAGCACTGCTCTATGAACTAGGCAATATAATAAAGTCTCTAGCAAACTCTGATCAAACCATATTCAAAGGTTTGGTTCTCCTGTCTCTATAATTCTCTTCACTTCAACTGAGAGCACTCATACAACTTTATGATGCACCACTAATAATCTGTAATAGAATTAAATGGGTACTTTCCAGGAAGTCAGCAGTACAGCTACGAGAGTATTTTTGTTGCACAGTTCTTTTAACGTACTATTCATAGCTGAGAAAGTACTTTAATTTCCCTAATTAGCTGTTCAGTAATACAGAAATATGCTAATTAAAATCTATTTTTCTTCTCTTAAATTATGTCATGCTGTCAAATAGATACAAAAAATGAATGAAGGAATGATATTTGCAATATCAATGCAATATTGACATTGTGCAAGTGCTCCACCAGCACTTGCTCCAATTATTTTGCCTTGAATGAGTTTGCATTGTTTAATTGTTCAGAACTTAATAAACAATGCAGTAGATGATGTATGAAAAGAAAATAGGATTCAAGATGGTCAGATAGTGATCAAGACACTATAGAAAATAAATGATGGAGAATTCCTCAGCATTCTGACCACAGTACTCAAACTCTTCTACCTCCAGTGTTATAAACTGAAGCGTTAAAAAGAGGGGATCCAGGAGATGGTCTGAGCTAAGTAGGTACCATTTAAAAAGTTTTGGGGTGTGCCATTTTAAAGTGTAACAACATTAACGCTTGTTTGATGTGCAGAGACTTGTGGCTTCCACACAATCCCAAAGATTCTGTGTTGACTTAGATAAACAGATCAGATTTCCTGGCACCAGAGGTGCTCCAGGGTGAGAGAGACAACCGCAAAGGCTTCAGGATCAGAGCAGAGCTCTGCCCTCCCCAGCCCCCAGAGACCTTCTCGGAGAAAACCCTTGGCAGGAGCCCACGGCTTTTAGCTGCCTCTCCTTTTGAACTTTTTTTTCCTTGTACCTCACAGTTGTGAGATATGAATTCTATTCTCTGCCCAGGTGGATGGTATCAGGAATTTATAGATAAGAACTCAAGAAAGATCCTTCATCTTCCAGCATGGAAAAAGCCATTTATGCAGTATCTCTGTTTTCTCCCACACAGGACATCCGTTCTGCTAACCAAAGTCCCTGCACTAGCTACATAACAAATAAATTGAAAAAACAACACCAAAAAACTCAAAAGCAGGCAAAATAAAAAGAGACAGGGGTAAAGGAAAGCTCTGGTAATACAGAGTGCTTGTTTTTACAGGAAGAAGTTTCTACAGAAAGAAAAAAAGATACATAATGAAATATCTTGAATTCTATCACTGATTTTTAAAATCATGGCAACCAGAGGAAATCCTTTTCATTTACTTACTTGCATTTTTTGGGACTGTGAAATACCTAAAAGCTGGACAACTCTAAATATTTGTGTTACTGAGAACATATATCTTTCCTCTGGATCTCATTAAAGGAAAGGCCAGAGCTTAGAATAAATAAATACTGCCTTCTTGAGATTAGGGGATCTACACATCTGGAATAGCCAAGTACAGGCAAATGCAAGCCACACTCCACTATTGCCATTTCTGTCTGCAACACCTTCATAAACAACTAGTAAGATTTTAGACTTGGAAAAAATATCTAATTTTATTAAATAGCTCCCACATACTTCAGTAGAAGATGGATGGTTATGGCTGTCTTTTGCTAACTTGAGGAGCCATGACACTGCTCTGTGCAACTTTGATAAGCGACAGTAGTTAAAATGTACTACATTTTTTTCCTTGCCAGACATATGAAGATACCGTCTCATGTCTTTTCTTTTCCTGGTTCAAACAAAATTTCTGTTTAAAAAAGCTTGTCATGGTTTTGATCTTGTCAACAACCTGATTCTGTTTATTTTCTTAAACCTGTTATACAGAGCCAGATTATGACATTAAAAAAACAAACAAAAAAAAAAAAAAAACCAAAAAAAAAAGCAACAAAAAAGCAACCATAAAACTAAAACTGAAACCAAAATATGGGATTCCTTGGCTTTATTAAGAACTGCTATGAAAACTCTACATCCCAAAAGTCAAGTATTTCATCATACAATCCTTACATTTCACCAGACTTTTTAACTGGAAAGTGTACTACTTCCATTACCAATCTAAGAGAGGGGACAGACCAATTTTTCAGTTCCTGAAACCCGCTGAAACACGTCCTTTTTCACACATAGAATCTCCCTCATTTGCTTAAGTGCAAAAAAAATTAGATCAGAGTGACAGTAAGAAGAGGAGAGCAGTTTACACATTGACACTAAAGAACTTCATTCATTGGAATGAATCTGAGTAACTTCAGTAACACTTATTAATAAACCCCACTGCATACATCAGTTCTTCTACCAAAGAAGCTTTAAAACCATCCCAACACAACTGAAGCTTTTAAATGTCTAAAGGCAAACTTAGAATCTTGTAACAGCAATACAAATATTTAAAGCTTGGAACCCTTCAAAACTGTTTAAAGTATAAAGCACCATGTCAGAGAATGTTTCTAACATGTAAACTCTACAGAATGGAGGCTACAATTAAAATCACTTGCTTCTGTACATCACATTATTATATTAGTATAATGACATTTGTTCAACTAACTCATATAATCTTACTCTTCTTTTTTATATTAGTTGACATGATCATTAGTTTTCTCCTATCAACAGGGTTCACTGCAATTAACTTAACTTTTACAAGTTATAAAATATAAATGTGCACTATATAAGGAAAAATAGAAAACCTTTCTGTGCTACATGAATATGTAATAATGCATTTCATGTGTTTTCCCACAAATTTAAAAACAGACTTAGTAAGTGACCAGTAGTTATGAGAGACCATCCTTTAACAAGGACTCAAAGAGAAAAGGCTTCAAAGAGCTTGAAACCTGTTGCCTTTAGCTGTTTCTTCAAAGATGGTACGTCTGAGAGCTCTGAACTCTTTGTTTCTGACAGAACTGCTTCACACACACTGATATGAAAAAGCACCACTAAGTAATTGAAAAACCACAAGTGTTCTGCCTCTAACACGATTACATTTCACAATGCAGATTTATGAGATTCGAGATCTCCATTTAAGATCATGCCATTTCATACAGTTTCTCTCAGTCAATATACAAGGTACAAAATGAAAATGCATTTACAGATGCAGTCATTTGCTGGTTTGAGCTGGGGATGAGTCAATTTTCTTCACAGTGGCTGGTAGGGGGCTGTGTTTTGGATTTGTGCTGCAAAAAAAAGTGTTGATAACACAGAGATGATTTTGTTATTGCTAAGCAGCCCCTGCACAGAGTGGAGGCCTTTTGTGCTTCCCACCACCCTGCCAGCGAGGAGGCTGGAGGAGCACAGGAATTGGGATGGACAAAGCCTGGACAGCCGACCCAAGGGATATTCCAGACCATCTGGTGTCGTGCTCAGTGTGTGAAGCTGGAGGAAGGAGGAATGGGGGATATTTGGAATGACAGGTTTGTCTTCCCAAGCCATCGTTAATCACTGTTAATGAGCTCTGCTGTCCTGGGGATGGCTGAGCACCTGCCTGCTGAGGGGATGAGGTGAAGGGACACCTTAGGTTGCCTTGTTTGCAAACAGCTTTTGCTTTACCTGGTAAACTGTCTTTGTCTCAACCCACAAGTTTTCTCACTTTTACTCTTCCAATCCTCTTCCCCATCCCACTGGTGGGGGAGAAGTGAGTGGCTTTGTGCTACTCAGTTGCCAATTGAGCTTAAACCGTAACAAGTCATAAACGCAAATCATGCCTAGAAATCTGAAATTCAGCAATATATGCATTTAAATCACAAAAATACTCTGTCTACAAAAATCAGAACAGTGAAGGAACTTCTGACCAGCATCAGAAGTAGGACTTCAGAAACCTTGAACACACTGAAGACTTCAAAAAACCCCAATATATCAATCACTACAGACAGTTCTTCATATGTACAGTACATTCTACTGCCAACTTACTACATGAGCTTACTACAGACACAGTAGCTGTGTCTGGTGTTCTATTTGCCTTGATGCAGCATCTAAACAAGCAGGCAAACACACAGTTTTTTCAGCATGTAGACACTTCTCCAGAATTTCAAGACAGCTGAGACTGCTGGATGTCTGGAAGAGTGACTGAGAGCTGCAAATATGTATGAAGGCGACATTTGCCTTTCACTCAGAATATAAGATTTGACTGAATTATGAGAAAGCTGTATCTGGCAACTCTAGTACTGGTTTGGGAGCTTTTCAGTCAAGGCAGACATGTCCTCAGAACTACACTATAACTATATACTTGTCCTGTGCTTATTTGCTCTCATTCCTGGGTTTCATATATATATATACATATTATATATANAGAAGACTTCTGGGAAGCAAATAGATCTGGATATTAATGAAATGAGTGACAAGTGGGTGCACTGCACGTGCCCAACACCAGCACTCCCTAATTGGTTATAGAAAATGTGCAATATGCCATAATTTACCAAAACACCAATGCCTAATCACTTCACGCTGCAATGAATTTCAAGCAAACATGAGTAATTATGCCATTAGTTTTAATAAAGTGTCAGCTAGCACTTACTCCACTCTAGTGAACATTTGCACAGAATTTGCTTTATCAGTGTTTATAATGTCCTGCAGCTCTATAAAGACACTTAGAACACTACGAATTCTTTCAAGATTTGTTGTAACATGTAAGATCATTTGTTCACATGTTAAGTGGGGAAATGCAAAATTACTCAGCACCTCCTTTTTTATATAGTACATGAAAACTTTGACTTTACTTGTCAATGATATGGATGAAAAGTGTCCATCTCTGCCCATGGGATCCTTTCCAGAGCCATCTTGTCTTTTCTAAGTGGCTGCTCCAGTATTTTTTTAATATACTGGAGTCTGACCATTTGAAAAATGTCCAAAAATTAGATTTTAGGTTTTAGATTAGTGAAATTTTAGCCTTGGATTTCCTTAACAGAATCAATAAGATTTTCACTCTTGGAGTTTGAACAGGCACAACAGTTAACAGTGCAGGCTTTTACTCACACCAGGACACCATAAATATGTCTTGTTCAGGTCTGGGTAGCAGAAGACAGAGCCACATCCAGTATATGAAAGCTGAAAATTATACTCACAAGAAACCTGAATGGGATTGACAAGGCATCATTTTAATTATGATGCATTTACATAGTGAATGTAATGTTGAATTACCAGCACTTAAAATTCTGAGTTTGACATGAGTGCCATTGACTCAGAATTCTCAACTGAAGATTCAGAAAAATATGCTTAAATATTTGACCCATTAAATGCTAATAATAAGTAATATATAATTAATTAAATCTGAGGAAGATTGCTATCAACATTCCTATAGAGAAACTTGAAATGGAGATGTTTGGTACTGCATAAATAGCTTGAAAAAAAGTTTTCAAAATACAAATCTTGTTTTGTTATTCACTGCTGCTTCAAACTTGTGTATGAATGGGAGGTTTATCTTGACAGTCACTTGAAATTTTTTCTATGGATGATTTCATTAAACAGTAGTATCACTGGCCTGTCTTGTAATTGAATTAAGCTAGAGCCAATTGACCTATTGTCCCATTTCCGTGAAACGAAACACCTAAAAGTGAAATTTTAGCCTTGTTCTATGGATAATGAGCACTAGCATGATTAGGCTCTGTGAACTGGAACACCTTCTCTTAGTCTACTAATTTTATGAAGTTACTATATAAAATACGTATTCTTTTCAAGAGGAGAAAAAAAAAACAGAACAAAACACTGACCTCCCATTAGTTCTTAAAAGCTTAGAATCTTGCATAGCAGTTCCAAGAGAGAACACAACACACAACCCTAAAAAAGAAGCTTAAGATAAAAAGAACATAATATTCTTTCTAGTTAAAATATGGCGGTTTAGGAAATTATGGTTGCACATGGCAATCCAGGAAACTAATTTAACAATAATCCACATATTTTTCTTCATTTAAGACACATCTAATGTTGTTCACAAGTAAACAGTTATGTTTGTAAAAGACAAAACAAATTCTACAGAGAAATGAGGAATTAGTTGTTAGAATTTATCTTAAAATTTGGTGTTTGAAGTAGCACATATTAAAATGGTTTTAAAATGTAATTTCAGTTACTCCATCTTCAAAACCAAATCTCATGCCTTCATGACAATAAAGATAACAGAAGGTGAAACACAGGAGTTACTGTTATTGATCTCTCACCTCTTAGTCTTATCTAACATTAAAAAAAAAAAAAAGCCAGGATAATCTACCATTACAGAATCTTCCTGCTCATCTGCTCTCAACAAGGCCTCCAGCACAATCACAGCCCTGCTGAGCACAATGTAAGTGTCCTAGAAAAGCCACTCTGTGCCCAGTGAGAGGATCAGGGCGGGATCTGTTCCCCAGTGCTCGTGTGGAATCAGAGGTTTAAGGCTCCTCCTCAGCCCGGCCCCAGCAGGAGGCAATACTTGTAGCTCTAATCTGAGACCAGAGGCACATTGGGGTAGAGGCTGTGTCAGCCCGAGACAAAGGATAAAATGACAGAGGGACGAGTGGGACACACAGATGGATGTGCAGGCAAACGGCACTGCCTCCACCAGGGCACTGCAGTGTTTCCAGAGCACTATCAGCAAAGCTGCTGTAAAAGTTTTTATATGCACCACAGCATAAAACAAAAGTGCCAGTGAGTTTCAGGGGGCAGCAGGGAAGAAAGCACAAAGAATCTGGGTTTATTCAACCTCTTGATCCTGAAGGAAACAGTCACTAACAAGAAAAGTTTGTTGTACCTCTACACATGCAGATTCAAGAGGACTTAAAATTAAACTTATCAGTACATGCATTTAGAAATACAGATGGAGAATTCCTTTCACCTCCTCCCAAGCACTTCAATGCTCCAGCAATGTGTTGCATGTTATGATAAATGTATTATCTTTGAACTGCAGGTATGGCATGGCACCATATATTTAATTTCCAATAATCATATACCATTTAGTTCCTTCAGAAGTATTTAGTCATGAATGGCCTTTGCACTTCTTGACAGATAAGAAGTAAGAAACAAGGGATGTTCATTCCCCAATGCACCAGCAGGACTGCAATGACAGTGTTGGTGCTGAGTCTGTATTTAACACAAATGTTAGGTGAGCAAACAGCATTCGTTTAACAAAATGCATTTTTTCTAAGTGTCTAAACATTTTAAGAATTTGCATTATAGTTCCATTATTTCTTCAGCAACTTTCCTTAACAAGTAACATTGCTACTGAGTTGGTCTCCTATGAATTCAATGCCAAAACCACATATCAAAGCCACAACCTTCCCAGCTAATAAATACACAAAATTTGACAAATATGAACCTGAGGATGAACACAGTGTCTACCAGATCTTCTGATTCTTTGTGTAATGATGAGTTACAGACTTCAATTGCAGCCTGGAATCAATGTGGGACCCTTCTGGCAACACATACTGGAGCTATGTTATCATTATTCTCTACTTTCTGGTCCAAGAGAGCTATACCCAGCAAATTATTTTTTAGGTAACATGTTAGACCAAGGAGTTTATTAGGAAAAATATATGGCTTAGGGCTTAAAAGACCATAAAGTGGTTTAAAGAGACCTAAGGGACATTGATTTATCTACCAGAATCAACTTTCTCTTCAGGCTGCTGCACTACAGTATGGAAATGAGAAAAACAGAATTAAAGAATCACGTTATCTGCATAAAAGGCTCTAATGCTTTCTTGTTTATAAAAATGACATTTCAAAAGTTATCTGAATGGTGTGACATAAGATTGTACAATCCACTTCCATGTCTTGCATTAAGTGCTGTTAAAGACTTCCTTTAATCAGAGTGTTGGAGCTCACACCACCCTTTTTTATCTACTGAATCTGTGCATCTGATACAAACATCAAAAAGTAATACTGGGTGGAATTTGCAACTTAAGTTGCAAAGTATTATTCCTATCATCAATCAGAATTGAGGTTTTAATATTATTTAAATTTACTATCTACTTTACAAACTCAGGTTAGGAACACTCCACCCAACAGAGGGAGAAACTCATTGAAAGGGACTTTCACAGAAAAAACCCTGAAGTCTAGTCTTCTAAACCACGTTACTCCACTGTTTTCTCCCCAGGAGCAGCAGCCTCCACATATTTGTAAGAAGTCAGATCATGTACATTCCCTTGTGTTTTGTGAGAGTTGGAAAATTTCCTCCCAGTTTCAGGTGATCTTGCCAACACTGCCAAGGTCATGCCCCAGCCAGGCTGTCCTGTCACCTCGTTTGCATTGTCCTTGATGCCTGTGTGACCCCAGTCTGAGCTTGTTCAGGGAGCTGAACAGCTGAAAATTAACTTTAAAACACAGCCCTTAAAAAGCCTAGATGCACATTTCTAATCTTAGTGAGGCTGCCATTTGTATTACACCTCAGAGGCATTTCACTGATCAAACATATGATTAGCAATAGACTAGTGTCTATTCTAGGAATAGACTTATTATTTTCTGTAGCAAAGAGAAC
The DNA here is from genome assembly GCA_013398075.1 of Notiomystis cincta. Lineage (NCBI taxonomy): Eukaryota > Metazoa > Chordata > Aves > Passeriformes > Notiomystidae > Notiomystis > Notiomystis cincta. Next base: position 160,092 of record VZRX01008474.1, read on the forward strand.
AAAAAAATCTCTCTTTGTAAATCAAAAATACAAATGCTAAAGATAAGATATTCAAACATCACGTACATCTAGAGGTCAGGAATCTGTGCCATGAGCAGATCCTACAAACCCAGTCATATATGTTAAAAGGCAATGAAGTTGGTTTCACTTTAAACTAAAAGGTTCCTCCCTTCTCAGCTGTGTCACCCTTTGAACTCAGACCTGCAAGTGCTGCATGAGCTAATTCCTAAACTTCCGGGGCTGTGACGTTCCAAAGGCCACATCTGTAAAAGAACTGAAAAGTCTTGCTTTACTCCATGGGCAGATATAACTTCAGAAACCCCAAGTTCTTTGGGAACAGGCCTTTCCATGAAGTTACATTTTTGTTCTGCATGAGCTCTATGACTGGTGAAGGGTCATCTTTGAGGCACGTGCAGCGAAGAGTCTTTATTCACTAGAAAATACTCACTTGATAGTCAGAAATAGAACCCAAATCTCACCAATTACTTGCTTTCCAGCTGTAATAACTGTAAGTAGTATAATCCAATGCCACGCTATAGCTGCTAACAGTTCTTACTTTGGTTCATACAAAAGTCTTCTTGTACTGAATTTCAAAGATTTCAAGCAAATGAAAGATGGAGCCAAGCACTGACAAGAAAATAAAACACTGGAAAACTGATCAGTGGGCAGTACTCAGTCTCAGTTCTGACTGTGTAGACAGTAAAAATAATAGGTATCAATTTAAACTTAATCATAATGCACATGCATAAAGAATTTGTATTAAAGAAGCCAAGATATCTTACTTCTGGCATTTTATAATCTCTGCACAAATCTCTTGAAAATTGTTCTATTTCATATGTTTTAATTTCAAGAAAACACAACCTTGAAAATATGAACATATCATCAATTTCTTCCTTAAAAGCTATTTAAATATATATTATACATGTACATATGCAGAGGAAGGAGGAAAGGCCTATTTCTGTAATGAACTCAGCATGAACAAGATTTTGCTCCATGAGGAATCTAATTACCTCTAGTCAGCCCACTGATCCATCACAGCAAAAAAGGTCCAGATGGACCAAATAACCAGTCCATCCAGAAGGAGATGTTCAGGTAAAGCTGTATAGAGAACTGATAAATGCATGAAAATCTTTTCTTTGAGTCAATAATATGTTCCAGACTTGTACATGAATGGTGGTAAGAACAGTAAGACAATAAAAAAAAAAATCCCTCTGAGACATACAAAAGCCCATCCCCTTCACTTAACAGCTTCCTGACAATTCACTTTGAGATTGTCTTTTAGTATTTCTATGGTTTGTTTAAATCTTTAAAATATTAGACAACATTTGCTTTCGTTATTCAATATACATGACTATGCACAGGGATGGCAGAACCTTCCAGAACAACTTTTCAAGGACTACAGGCCACGGACACAGATTTGCCTTCTGTTCTTCTTAAGTGAGGTGACAGCCACAGAGCAGAACTGCCCCAGCCTCTCTCCACCCCCAGGTCATGGCTGCTCTGAGCATCTCCTGGTAGTGCACGAACACAATGGTGATAAACACCAATTACTCCTGGTCTCCCCTCTGCTCTAACAGGACCATTACACTGCACTCTCAAGGAACCAGCTGAGACAGTGCACTTGGAATGTTAATATTATGTGTTCACAGCTCTTTGAACTTGCTGTGAGAAGTCCTGAGAATAGGTACTTTTCCAGCAAAACATAAACATATAAAGCAAACCAAGAGTTACCACAGTAGAGGGAGTGAGAAGTCGCATGATCTGGCCACAGAAAACATCAACTGTCTCCACCCCAGTTCTGTTTAGACTAGGCCTGGATCTACTCCTCCAAATCAATTGTTTAATTATTATAATTATATACACAAAAAATTCAACTGCTTAAAAACTAGCACATACTTAAAATGCTCATCTAAAGAAAGGAAACACAAAAGGCAAACCCAATACAAAATCTTGAGTTTCCAATAAGGAGTAACAGAGTCTTTTGGAATTAGAAATGGTTCCTTCTACATTTAATTCAGAATCTTTTTCACTCTCCAGTAAGTAGTGCCCTAACATTTCACCATCTCTTCATTCTTCTAACAACCAATACTCTGTGCAAGTTGTTTATCATCTCTGCACCTAATACAGTTTGAAATTTGCTTGAAAAGGCTTCTTATACTCAGCATATTTATAATACACAGATCAAATATTTGAATTAAGGAAGTTGGGCCCCAGAAACATTTTCATCTATCTACTGGGTCATGGCTTCTTTCAAAGCATAATGAATATCAGTACTACCTTAAATGTACATTCAGGTATTTGTAGAATTCTGAATACAGATTTGATTAAGTAGCATAAAAAGATTACAGTTCCATTGCTGTAAAACTAAGAAAAATCAGACAAGCTTCTCTTTCTTAATATTTAAAGATATCAGGCTCCTGCTGGAGAAGCTTAAAGCTTTGCACTGCTTTTATCTATTTTAAAATCTTTCTGAACAACAGCCATCAATCCAAAGAAATATATTTTCAAAGTATTCTTTCATTCCTCAACAAAAGACAGACATTGGGAAGGTACTTAAATCCATTAAGATGCATGTAGAGTAGCCTCTAGCAACTTCCAACCTATTTAAATAAGCAGAATCTTTCTATTTCCATACAAATATTCCAGTAGTTTAGTAAACATTTTGTACCTCAGTAGGTATCAGTGTTTGTTAATCTCATACATAAGGGATAAATTCCAATCCCGCAGGAGCTCTGTGTGTTCCCAGGACTCTGCCCAGGCACGCAGACCCCTGAGCCAGACGTCTCTGCAGGAGGATGTTCCTCCAAGTACGGTAGGCAGCAACTGGGGCCAAATGATTCACTCCTACCATCACCTCTCAAATTCTAATTTGATAATTATAGTGATTATCAATTAGCATCTCATCACTATTTGATGACACACGATGACTTGAGGCTAACTAGCATCTCGTACATCATTTAACAAAAATGCCACGAAGAGAGGGCTGGTGGCAGAGGCCAGCAGGCAGAGAGAGCTGAGTAAACAAAGGAATGTGCAACAGTTTGGGGGCTCTTACAGGTTGATTTTTCTGAGGAGGCCCGTTCAGAGATGGGCCAGTGCAGGCACACCCGCAGTGTGAGGGGGCCCTGTGCAGAGCCCCGGCCATCACAGGACTGGGAGCCCCATTCCCAGCCTGGAATAGGCCACAACCTTTGTCTTCTGTACCTGCACAGTCACTCCCACAGTGAGATGCTCTGCACAACACTAAGGTTTGAAGAAATCCTTTATTACTCAGGACAACAACCCAACACTTAAGACTAATTAAACTCACTTTTGAAAGGACAAAGAAAGCAGATCAATTTTATATTGAAAAATGTAATGCAACTACCAGAAGACAGAACAACTGAAGAGCTAAGCACAAAATGAATTTTCAAGTGGTTTTATCTACAGTTCACCACTAGATCAGCTTTCACATGGATGATCATTCAAGTTTAGAGAATACTCAACCAACCTGTTGCAGCTGAAACTCGTTTCTTCCATTCAGCTTGCAGTATAAGATACTTGATCTTAACAACTTTACCTGATCTGTTTCCTAGGAATGAAGAACCTGCATTTCAGTATGCCTGAAATATTTCTTATGTCTTTAATGCTGGAATAGTTATTATAGAAACATTAGCTGGTTATAGCATTGTATTATGATTCATTCAGAAGAGCCATGGCCCATATATTTAGAATGTTCATTTTTTTATCTTATAAAAAGATTGAAGTCGTGTAATTCTCTCATGCATATGACCACATCATTCCATTAGAAACTTCTGTGGCTGTAGCAGAATTTCCATTTTCATGAAGGACTTTTATAGAAATTGTCATCTTCTCTCTAAAGTAAATTTTTGCATAAAAATGATGAATGTCTTAGAATCCATTAGAATTCAGAGTGCAAAAAGAACCATAAGTTATAAATTAATACAAATTTTGTGAAATTCCAATAAAAGCCCTCTACATTTAGACCTCCACACTGGTTTATGTGTCAAATAAGAGGACTAACTTCAGCATTATATAAAAATTAAAATGTATTTGTTTCTGCATTACATAAGTGTTTTATCTTTCGTTGTTTCATGTCTTCTACACTTCATACCTTTATCTGCACTAATACTTTTCAGAAATAATGTATCTTATTCTCTTCCCTTCCCCTCCCTGCCTTAAATACTCTTAGTTACTTAAAACTAACTTGGTGTAGGGACTTTTTTGGGGGATTGTTTTTATACACAGCTCCCTGAGATATACAGCACCTGAAATTGATACTACTGCAAATGCTGAGTAATCTGAAATAAGCTATTGAAAAATTATGCTCTACTATGTGCTAAAGAAAAGTTTCAATTCACTTTCTAATCCAGTAAGATGGCTAGTTTACTACTGACCATAGACAATCCGCTTTACATGGCATCTAAAATGATTCCTGAATCACTGGCACCTAAAACTACCTTTTATGATTTTTTTTTTTTCATTTTTAATGTAAACAGCAATAATCATCAGCATTAATCTGCCAACATGAAGCATCATATTGGCACCTATCAACAACAACTACCAAAAGAAAAAAGCAAAAAGTGACGTGAATTTTAATTTGCAGCGATAATTATGTCAGGTATGGCTTGTTTCAGGATAACAATACCACCCTGTTAGGGCTTGCAGGCCTCAGCAGAAGTAATTTGGGAATAGCAGTGACAGCATAAACAAAGCACTGAGAAAGGTTTATGAGGGTGGAGTCCATATAAAACACTGGATTAAATCTCTTCTGTATCCTGCGGCTCCAAACTTTCCGAGGATGCAGCAGTAAACCCTGAGCAGACAAACTACAGCAGACTTGGCTTCCAACCCCTCTTCCTCAACACACCAGCCCCATCCACTTATTACAACTGAATGCACCGTTGTTCCCCGTGAAATACTTGAAAACAAAGAGCTAAAACACAAAGACCATTACCCTTCATGGAGTATTAACTTCCGCTTTTAATAACTAACTCCTGGTCCCACACGATACAGTTCTGCATTGTCCAGCACACCCCACTTCAGCCAGACAATGCACACAGCAATAAAACTCAACCAGCAAAGAAAGTGAAAGCTGCGTTTGTTCAGCGTGTTATTTGGCGCAGCCAACTGTAATGCTTCTGCCTGCCATTTATTGTTTACTCTGTCAAAGGATTATTAAGAATTAGGCTACATTTGGCAATTTTTTGAGAAGGGAATTTACATGTAAAGTGACTGACACTTGGTATTTAAAGTCTATTGGTCGACTCTGACCCTTCGTTTACAAGTGACTCATTTGACTGCAAGGATCTCTGATGTGGAAATGCTCAGATACGAATCAATTGCAGTTTTTGTCTCGGGTAAATGTTACTTGGCAATCCAAAAGAAATGAACAATGCTGAGACCGAGGCTCACATAGAATAGTGCTCATATGTTTAAAGAATTTCTTTTACATGCCTGGTTTAGTTCTAGTCGGAGGATTTATGACTCCCCTTCTCCTAATAACTTATCTCAGAGCACAGTGGTTTTAAACACACACACAGACACAGAGACACACACACACTAAACCAGCAGTTAACTCTTTTGCTGCCTGAAAGAACAGCACGGATGCATTTAAGTAAATTTAAAAAGCAGGTTTGGCGCTGATAGGGATTTTGATTCTTCGTGGGAGGTTGAGATAGGGTAAGGATAGGACTAGAAAGGGAAAGAAACATGTAGGTACAGTTTGCAAATCGCTGCTCCATAAAGAAATGATTGTGTGTAACAAACGACCATTCCTACATGAATCAGCTCAGTGCGAATTCTGCAGTTTATCTCTGATAAGGATAAAAGTAAAAGGGTTTCTCTGTACCCGAGCTAGATTCCCTTCCTCTCAGAAGGCAGATGCAGCATTTCTATAAACAAAAATGTCTCTAGCCCTACCTTGTGCCAGTGCTTGCAACATGTGGAGCTGAAGCAACAGAAACGCCCACCATCCCCGACAGAAGATGAAACAGAAGTTTAACTTTATCATCATTCCGCCTCTCCTGCTATTCCTTCGGGCAATAATTTCGCGATCCACCTTTCTTTCAACCGGTATTGCCTCACTGATCCCCATCCGATCCGACTGGCTGCCACTCCTGACAGCGCTTTGGTCATCGCTCATTCCGCACCCCCGGGCCGGGCTCTCTGCGGAGGGTCGGGAGCCCGTGCCCCGCGCTTTGGGGGGAAGCGAAGCCCCCAGTTCCCAGGATCGGCGGGCTCTTTGATTTGTGCTCGCTCCGCCTGCAAGCCGAGAGCAGCGCTCCGTGTGCCTCCCTCTATGACAGTCGCCACCTAAGTCAATGTTTCTTGTGGAGGTATTGATTGCACCAAAACAACCAGTCAGAAATGTGAAACACATGTTTCTCTGCACTGTCACATCCGATGCCTTCAGCACAGAGGGAGTAAGTTCATGGGCGTCAGTATTTCAGTAAATCCGGATCCTTCAGCACATCGCAAACAGGAACAGGGAGAAACTGATCCATCTTAGCCACCAGCAGACAATCCAAAGAGAACCTTTCATACCGCAACGGTGATGGAAACAGTTACCCCCGTCATTTTTATGAAGCGTGATGAGTTCTCCAGCATATGTCCCATTCTCCTGTAAAACCCCCCGATGGAAGTGTTAAATTCTCGTAGAAGTAGGGGGAGGGGC
>VZRX01008474.1:168109-233379 GCA_013398075.1 Notiomystis cincta
GCCGCCTCATCCCGGGCGCGCCCCGCGGCGGCCGCGCTTCCCGTGCGCCGGCGGGCGAGGAGCAGGAATGCGGTGACAGAGCCAAGGGAGCCCCGAGGTGCGAGTTAACCCCGTCCCTGCGCGCTGGGCTGTGCGGTGCTGCCGCGCTCCTGAGCGCGGTGCGGTTGTGCCCCACGAGGGGAGCGAGGGCTGCAGGTTGGCAGAGCCAAAGTTGGAGGCTGGCTTTTGCTCCTTCTGCCTTTCTGACAGCCGGTGTGTGATGATGGAGCCGTGCAGCCAACACTCTGCATTATCACATCAAACACAAGGTCATTTTTCCCTATTATTAACAGCCGGTGTGATGAGTGTCTTACAGAGGTGTGTTAACCAAGAAAGCACCTTTTTCTCAAGCCTTTGTTATTTTACACATTACAAGAAGGTAAAGCAGGTTCACAGTTTGCACCCTAGCACAGGTGAACACTTTCCCTGGTACCCTGGCAGTGGCTCCTGTGCCCAACACCTGCTCCTCAGCTGCCTTCCCTGCCCGAGCCATTGCATCCATCAGCATCCAGAGCTGCTGGGCAGCTTTCCCTCCTGACCCTCGCTTTGTATCTCACAGGTACATCTGTCTGCCAGATTCCCTCTTACACCACTCCTTGCTTCCTCTAGTATCCAACAGGTTATTAAGTTTTATGACATCCCTTGTCTGCCCACCCTTTATCCCTCTGTGTGCCAGCTTGTTCCTGCGTTCAAGAAGTTGCTGTACTTAAATCCTCCTTATTGTGGCACCTTTTCCTGGTACGAGATATGAGCTATATTCACCAGCCGCCTCTTCCTTGTGGTAAATAGAGTGAAAATAGCATTTCTGTTGTGCCTCTCACGTCACACTTTCCTTTTTTTGTGCATAGACCACATTAATAATTATCTGCGCATATCAGGACTCGGTGCTTATGATTTTCCCTGCAATACGTCCGTTTTGAGAACAATGCAAACTGAACCCAGATTGTGTTCAGAACTGACCTCAAGGAAGTAACAATCTGTTTGTAACTCCCATTGCACCATTAATAGTAGTTATTTTACTGCAGCGTGAAAAAAAATAAATCTTTTTATTTAACCAGTAATTTTGGGTGGGACTGATTTGCCTTAACTGGAAATGGAAAATTGTAGGGGGAGCAGTTTTGTTTTAGTATTTTTTTAAGCACTGTTAACAAAAGAACATAGGGCTGCTCATGGAAATTTCAGTTTAAGGTTTCAAATTCAAAGTTTGATATCTAAGAAAGTCCTGGGTGCTTCCTCATAAGTTCTAAGGGAGGCAGTTTGAAATCTGCTGAAAGAGTCATTGTCAAGCTGTTAAAACCAAGGTGCTACAAAGGAGAAATGCTCATTTCTGAAACGTTGCTCAATTTCAGTGAAAGTTTGTTTCACCTTGAAATTAACATGTTTTCCTTGTAGCCTTTTAATCTCTTCAACACGCAAACATAAACATAGGAAGGTAACCTACAAACATAAACATAGGAAAGTAACCTAAAAACACAAACATAGGAAAGTAACCTATTTTCATCACTCAGGCCTTGCTTTCTTATTTAAACATGGTTGTATCTTTTATACTTGATATTTTGAGTAAAATGTTTGCAGTTTGTTATTTCCTTGTTTTTAACAATGTCTAAGAGGACAATGTCCATGGTTGGGGTTATTTTTCTATTTACCTTGGTAACAGTAAACATACTTAATAGTGTTCATACCTGAAAAAATTATCTGAAATCTTATTATCTATATTAGTGAAAGCTTTTTACCACTTCTCCCTCCTTCATGCATGAAGCAATTAAACATGTAGCAGGAATGGTGGTAGGAGAACAGCTCTCCCACCTGAAAAAGCAGCAATAACAAATCTGGTGGTCATAAAGACAGAAAAAAAGGACTGGATGGGTTTTCAGGAATTTTAAAAGTAAGCGTAGGAACAAAAAAAGCAATGTAGTTAGTTTTATTTGAATTAGGAAAAGGGTTAAAAGTTTTTTTCTCAATGACTGTTGTGTTTTGAAATGAGGAGTAGATGCAGTGAGATAATGAGACAAAAGAGAAAGGAAGAAAAGGCTCCACTACTCAAGACAGGCCAGGTAATGAATGGCAGGCAGCCTTCTAGCCAAGAAAGTGGAATCATGGAACTACTTCCACAGGAAAATCTCACCAAGGTAGTTTTTTCCAATGCTTTATATCTTCTGGGGTACAGTTTATTGGCTCCTTAGTGTTTGGAGTTAGCTGAACTCCTACAGGCAGAGCATTCTCATCTGCAAATAATTTTGTTTTGGTTTGGTTTTGAGAGATGCAGCAGGTTGTTGGCATCTGCTGGGTCTCCTGATGCAGTTTCTGATTCTTGCAGTCATTGATGGGTAGTACCCAATTGGGTCTAGATTATACCAAATTATTTATTCAGCCAGGTAATTGCTATGGTTTGTTTGGCTGTTTTAGTCCTGTAAGCCAAATAATTATATTGCATTCTCTTCTATTAAAAAAAAAAAAACAAACCACCACAGTTAATCAATGACTTTTTATGTGGTGCTTTTCATCAGCACACTTTCTTTGATGATGATTTACTCCACCTGGAAAATTCAACTGGTAAAGCAAAAGTCTTTACCAAAACCTTTGAAAATTAAACAAAGAGCAATATAAACACTATAACAAGAAAATAAAAGTTACTATTCCAGTAAGGTGTTCATCATAAGTAATGTAGGACAATTACTGGTTTTAATTCCTTGGATAGAAGAGATATATCTTGTTGGTACCCTGAAAACAGTTCCATTGTGCAGGATTGTTCCTGCACTGCCATTTTCCTTCACTCAAAACCTTAAAGTGCAAAACTCAGGACAAGCAATTTTATTGACTGCCACATGATAGTCCCAGAGGGTTTTTATATTGCCTTTCCTTTTCTCCCAAGAGGGACAGTGCTTTAGAAAACAATGGCTTTGCAAGTAGAAAGTAACTTTCTTTCAAATGGGAATGTTTTTCAGCATATTAAATCAACCTGAATTCAATGAACTTTTGGGAGGGGGCTAAAATCTTCCCTAGCAAGGGTATATTCCCAAGGGACACTAGCCAGCTGCTCTGCTTTTATCAAGTAAATATGCTTCTACGTCAATAAAAGACATTGGAAGAGAAGGAAAAAAGTATCCCATTATATGCTGGAAGTCTCAGGGGAGACATTAGGCAATGACTTCACCACACTTCTGGAAGTATCTCCTGCAGCAAATGCTGTTGCAAGAACAAGAATAACTCCCATTAAATTTTACTGGGCTTAAATAACTTAATATGGTGTCAGTTTATAAAGCCCCCAAACAAACAGAATGACAAATTTTTGTTTTCTCCATGTGGTTTGAATTTACATAAAAGAAATTAGAATTAGATTTATGTACCTCTTAGGTCTGATTTTAAATTCAGAAATGTGAGCAAATTCAGAGTTAAATTCCTTCACTTGCTGCTTAATATGATTGTGCTCAGGAGTGTGGGAACAGGCGAGGCACAATTCTAATGCACAGCGGTAAAAGTTGAGGGCAGAATGAATATATTGAAATGTTTCATGGCTTTTATAAGCCTGAGAAGGATCCTGCTAGAGCTGTAGCACGGCTTTATTTATGCTCAAATACAGTTAAGCTGATGGAAGCAACTTCTGTGCAGTCAGGACGAGGGGCTAACATGGTTTCTGAATTATCCCAATGTAACGATAGGCTTTCCCATTTAGCCATCAGAAGAAATTCACAATGACCCAGCCATGTTGCCCTGCTGTGTTTTATGGAGTAGAGTTAGAAAAGTAACATAAAGGATCAAGACAACAGGTTCTGCGTTTTTGAAATGTAGACGTTTGAAAACATTCTCAGAGCCTCCCAGAGGAAGTCTACAGAGGCTGTAATGATTCTAGTCCAGACAAGTTGGGCTAGAATGGAGAGAGAGATCTTCTCTTAAGAAGTCTGTGCCTTCAAACACCAGCGGGTCTGGCTACCCAGCCATGGGTTGCTGGGATCGCCCTTTCATGACTCTGATGATGCCCCAGGCACGAGTGACCTGAGCACTTTGAGAACTGTCTGAAATTGCCCGTAAATACTGGGGCAGACTTTGGACAAAGACTAAATGTTTCTGTTGAACTTAACCTTTGTACTTAGGAGTGCCATCTTGGGGACTTCCTCAACTTTCTAGTTGATCAGGAAAAAATAAATTAAGCAGAATCTGAAACCATAAGTACAAAAGAAATCTACTGAATAGCAGCTGAATATTACCAGTGAAATGCATTAATGCATCAGCTTACACTTGATCACACTAGGCAGAAGACTTCCAGAGAATACATCAGACTGTAGGGAGTGCAGTGTTAGTTGCATTCAGTTGCATTCTTTTTTCTGCCCCTTCCTTTTTTTTTATCCTGGAACTAAACCAAAATCCATTCACAACCATAAAAAGTACTGCTTCTGCAGGATATTTTTCAGGTAGACCATAAAATGTTAAACACTTTGAAATGAGATTAGATTTTACGGTGTTTTCCATTTTTCAGTAACTTTTATATGAAAAACCCAACAAACAAAAGCCCCCACAAAATTCTAAACTGAAGTCCTTGTACCCCATGCTCAGAAATCCAGTGTGATTTCTGTTGATTATAATTTTCTGAATTTCCTAAGATGCTGTAATATGCCCATGGTTTCTCCCAGAGAGGGTGCTAGTTTAGTCATTAGTGAACTGCTTATTGTCTTCCATATCCTTATTCACTAAGATATTATGAAGACCTAAATGACTTTCCCGCAGTCCCTGAACACTGCAAAGACTGTTTTTATCAAGGCTGTGGGTTATTTTCAGATGCAGTATAAACACCTTGTCTTAAGTAAGCAAAGACATCTGTTGAGCACTTTGTGACGGGATTACATTATTACAGTGAAGAGTGTTAAATGTATACATGGAGATCATATTCCAAAAGATAGTGTGTTCTTGAGATCCTGTAATTGAGAAATGCAAAGTGCTGGATGTGATGAGTTAGTTCATTATTACAACCCTGCATTTTTCTGACTTGATTGGCATGACTCAAATGGAAAAGTCTTAAAAGCAAAATGCCAGTGTGATAAACAGATAACAAGAAGGAGGATGAAAACAATTACTATGAGGGCTTGAGCAATCCCTTACTAAAGGGGAGAAAACTGAACATCTCAGCCATATTGCTGCTGCCATAGTCTACAATTTGCCCATCATATAAAAATAAGCAAGTCATGAAATGGCAAAGTGAGCTTTAAAGAATACATAGAAGCTATTTGCAGTGATTGGCCACCTTAACTGTAAATAACTTTTTCCTCCATAGGACATGAACATTTATTAATTAGGAGTATTTTAAATTAAGATTCAAATCCAGAGGAATCTGCCACTATGAAGATTTCAGCAGATATTTTTCTGCCATAATGAGACCATGGCTTGTCTTTTAAGGACATTTTGGCTTTATTAATCTTTGTGCCTGAACACTTGTGTAGCCAAGAATTTTCCAGATTTATTGATGGCTGAAGTTGAGCTGTCAATTTTAGATTCTGTAACTCTGGTTTACAAAAATAAAAAATGGACCAGAGTCTTTGTTCAGGGAGATAAAGTAAGAGGGTTAATGTGAGTGAGCCACTGTGCCAGATGGTTCTTAAATGCACTGCTATTTTGGCATAAAATTAATGTTGTCCCAAAATATTTTTTGCCAGATATCTGTGCAGACATTCTGACCAGCAGGTTCTTCTATTTAGCAGCCAAAATAATTTATTTGTCACCACTGTTCTCCTGGCTGCATCCTTGTGTACATCAGCTCAGCCCTTCTCTTACTGACTTATTCCACTGCCATTTATTCAGTGCTTCACAGCTTTTTCTAGACTGGTTCTTCTCAGTTCTGTGATTCTTCCTTTTCTTCTGAGTTTTTTTCTTTTTTCTTCCTTTTTTTTTTTTTTAAAGATGATCAAAAGCAATTATAATATATCTTTGAATCTGTTCAAGATAGGACAAGAGTTCAGATTAGCACTGAAGAGCTTTCCTTTCCACAGGTCTCTTATCATGATTCTGCTAACAGAAATTAATTTTGTAGAAATCCAGGCTTTGGCACGGACAGTACATTTCACCATTCTTACAGCTTTAGCTCAAGGTTATTATTGCTGCTCTGTGCTCAGAAGGAAAGACTGCATACTAATTACAGACATTTTATCTTAATTTCCATAGCAATTAAATGTTATTTTAAAAGGCTAATCTGAAATATTTTCTAAGTGATCCACTTGGGTGACACCCTTGCACCAGTTTTAGGAAAGTGATGAAAATGTATTTAAATGTGTACTAAGGTCTTGGTTCAGAATCCAAATCTCACTTTTCTCTATTACTTTTCAGTAATACATGCAATATGAAATGCATATTCTTTGGGAAAAAAAAACACCCACAACAAAGGAGTTCACACTCCTGATAAATTTAAACAGCAGCAGAATATCAGGATAGCTTTGACAGCATAGCTGATGTAAAGGAGAAATATTGGAGTAAAAATAAAATAAAACAATCTTTATTGAAGAAATTTATGTTTTAAAGAAAGTAGGAAAGCTTTGTGGTTATTTACATAGAAACCATTGATTTTTCTTAACTACTCTGTAATGCATCTATGCAGTAATTTAGAAAGCTTATACTTAAAACAGATGCCAGCATTATTCTTCAGAGAGTACTCGGAACACAGTGAGTGTGAGACAGATGGATGCAGCAGAATCAATAGTTCAGAGAACTCCATCAGGTGCATGCATTTCGCATAGGTCAAGTTTGATGAAACCCCAGCTTTGTGAATCAACACTTCTGATGTAAATAATTCACAGTAATGGAAAAAAACCCACTATGCTTATATGGGATGAATATAAATGCGCTTTTAAAATAATTGTTAGTGAGCTATAATATGATCTGACTCTTGTAGCTGGCTTATGCATATATGTGATCCTACTAATACAGAGTTTTAGTACAGCAAGAGATTGGAGATTTTTGTTTTAGTAATGAGTTTAGCAAAATAAGGAAAACGATGAACTTTGAACTGAGTGGCATTTGCAATACAATAATGCTGCAGCCTCTTTGTTCTTTTAATTAATATACTGTAATAGAATCTATAAATCTTCAATTAGTATTTAACTCTGATCTCCTTCCTGATATTGTGTGTGTATCTTCAGGTTTTAAGTATTCCAGGATGGCTCTAATATGACCTCCCTTTGGGAGCAGCTCCACAGGGCTCTCATAGGTCCAAGAGGCAAAGGTACAAACTCCAGACTGAGGTGATTTGCTCTGTAAAGCACTCGGTGATCAGAACAGGACTCCTGTTGCCTTAGCAGTGAAGTAAAGTAAAGCTCAGCTCAGTCTGGGGTCTCCCTAGAGATGGAACTTAATTCTGATCCAGTATGTTTGTTCACTGCTGCAGCCCTACATATTTTGGTGTCACTACTTCTGGTTTTTCCTGTAAGGTGAAAAAAAACAAAGAAAGTAATGTGTTGTTATCATTTATTTTCCCCCAGAACTGTAGTGGATTTCAGATCATGTAGGATGAGAATAAGAGCTACTTTGTTTTGCTGAGAATGTTTATCATTGCTTTTCCTGACAGTCTTACAGAGGAGCTTTTCAAGCCCCCTCACAAGGAAAAAAACTAAGTAGATATGGGTGAAACTTTGGTATTGAGTTGTAACTTGGATTCATTCACACACAACTGAACTCAGATATGAAATTTATAACCTTAAAAGCCTAAATAAAAATAACAAAGGCAAAAGGAACTGATGTGAGGTAGTGTGTTTTCCTTCTTGTTTGTAGAGAAATAGCAATATATTTCTTTGCTAGTCAAAATTAATATTTTAATAGAATCACCAAGACGAATCCAAAATACCTTCAAATTTAGAATGCTTAAATAATATAAATACTATTTTATATTACATAATGCCTGGATATACCATGGATTCTTAAAACAACTGCTGTCTGTGAACTGTCTCTGTCTCTTTAGCAATAAAATTTCCAGAAGACTGGAAAGAAAACCCAATGTTGTGTAAATATTTTAAAGTTAATGATGCCACAAGTAATCCCAGCCACATTAATTGAAGATCAGTTCTCATGCACTTAACAGACTGCTTAAGATGGAAACAGTAGAAACAAAATTAACAATCAGTGTTGATTGATCTGGTTTTTATGCAAAATAGATATTGAACAGGAATGCTGGTGCTGTGGATGACATCACAGCCTTGACAGATAATCTCCCATTGTTTCATTTAATGTTCTTCATTTGGCCATAATGTCTTGCCTGATTATGGTTTCAGAAACAAGTGGGTTATCTGATGTTCAGCCCTTTAGATTGGAATGATAAACAGAAACAAACTTCAGAAAATCATTATAGGGTTGAAAGGTGTCTGGAAGAAGGGTGTGTTGGGGGGAACTTTGTCAGATTTGTTTTTAGGCTTGATGTTATTTAGGATCCTTGCTGGAGAATGACATCCTGAGACATCTTTCATCTGTCAGAAAAAGCATGCCTTGGGATGTAAAAAAAAGTCCACAGTTGAAAAGTGATGCTAAATTATTTCAGACCACAAATAAGAGTAGAGGTTGTCAACAGTGAATTTGCATCTCTATGGTGACACTTGAAAATGCTCAGCTGAAGCAACTGAAAGTGTGAAATTAGAGAACATAAACTGAAGAATGATAAATCCCTTTGTGGATGTCATAATTCCTTAGTAATGCTAACTCTAGTGTAGTGGAGTTTGGAATTTAAGAGATTTTTAACATCTGAAATGAAATAATCACCACTGAGTTCAACTAGTTTTATTTATTGCCAATGTTCAGCAGCTTAGGTTTCCTGATCCATCCACTCAGACCATTCCAGTTGGTAACTGGTCTTCACATATATTATCTACAAATGCAATGGCCTCTCTGTCTGTAGAAGATGTTGCTTATTATGAAAATAATCTGTAAATAGACTTTTTGCTATTCCCAATTATATATTTCTTAATGTTCAATATTCCTTTCCAATAGAAATAATAGTTGTGTTAATATTCTAAGTTTATTAAAAAAAAAAGTTTGTGTACATTATTTAGCTTTAAAAATTATTGGGAATTTGCAATATAAACCAACATTGCTTCATCAAACCCTGGAGAAACAGCTGCCTCACAAGCCAGAGTAAAATTCTGACCTTATCCAGGGAAGTCTCTTCAGTAGTTTCAGGGAAGGAAGTTGCTATTGCACAGTGGCTGATTGTTCTTGGTTTCACCAGTCCAGCAATCTTTGTTGATCACAGTAGCAGCAAAAGAATGACTCTAATGTGCAAGAAAGATAACAAAATCACCAGAAAATGTTCCAAATTCTGAGAGACTTGTCAAGAACAAAATGTGTTTGTTGCTTTGGTGACAAGAACAAAGCCAGCAAGGAAGTATATTTGCAATTAAATCTTAAAAAGTTTCCAATTACATTTATTTGTAAAATGCATGGCAAAAAAAGAGTGAGTTTGGAGTCTCCATACTTCTTTTTTATGACAAGAGAAATTTTGCTTTGTGGCATTCATTGAACAATGTCACATCTTGCTTTTTCTTTCTCAATTCTTGACTCCAGCCTCTCAAAAGGAGATTTACACGCTGTCTCAGACATCTTACATATGTAGATTAACAAGAAATAAATTGGCCTTGGATGTTGGGGAATCTCAAAACCATATGTTCAGAGAGTTCTTTCATTCAGTTGTAATTAATTTTTTACAAAATTAGTAGCTTTAATCAGTTGGATACCTGGATGGAGTCTGAATCCTGCTATTGGTGTTTGAAGTCTCACGGAACTGTAGTAGATCAAGAAAAGGTTTCATAGCTGTGGCCTTTCTACTTTCACTATATACATCTGTGCTAAATAATAGTGAGACTAATTCTGCCCTTTGTCATAATGATATAAATCCAAAATAAAGCCTTAATACTTGCAAGGACTTAGTACATGTACTCCAGGCAAGGGACAAATCCTGTATATTACAGCAGTAATATATACATGCTTAACTTGCAGCAGATGAGTATCTCTGCAGGATTTAATTTAAGCAGACACTTCTAGTTTCAGTGGATGTCACCTGGAGCAGAGCTTGGTGTGCCAGTTGGAGACATTGTGCCTTGCTTTCTGTTACTGCTTGATCTCTAACAAGTCCCAGGGGCTTCCAGTCACTTTGCGTTCATTATTTAGGCAAAAACTCATTAAAAGGCATCCTAAAATGCTGTAAAATAGTGATTACAAAACCTCTGAACAAAGAAAGAACAATGCATCTTAAACTGCTGCTTGAAATACCTCAGACGTAGAATTTTTCAGTTACAAAGCATTTGGAATTAATCTGGGTTTAGTTACTTTAAGGTATATTTTTAAGTAATATCCATAAATTTTTCCCTAGAAAAATATCAAAAGGGTGAAAAAGAGCTCTTGTTTTAGTTGTGCCCCTGTGCTGAGTAAGTCACACTTTGCATTGGCTCCCTGATAAACATTGCAGTGGAGAGTAATTCTGAAAAAGAAAAATGGAAGAGCAGCTTTCCTTCCAGCACATTGCAGTATAACGTCTTATGACACAGCTAAGTATAGCTAATTTATTTGGAGCAAAGGGGTTATTAAGATGAAGATTAATGCACAAATAACTCTTTCCTGGAAGCTTACTGTGATGCATAAACTCAGGAAATCTGTTGCCACAACTGCATTCAGTGTGGCTGGGATCTTATTATCAACGCAGTAATACTCAGTGTACTCTTCCAGAGGCCACTGCACAGCAGAGGAGAAGGGCCTGGACATTCATTTTATCACCACAAACATGGAAGTGTGTGTATTGGAAAAGGAGTATTTATATCTGGGGTTCAAGATCCATTGTGATTCCAAGAGAAGTCAGTACCATGATTCCATACTGATAGCCTAGAGAAGCCACTAAGCAACACATGGGAATTGTTGGGTTTCTTTTACTGACTGTGTTTTATAAATTACTAGGCCATGATGGACTGCTTTTGGTTTGTTTTGCCTTTCTTTGGAGAACTGGGTATTAGGTAGAAATAATATTGTGATTTTTAGAACATCTGCGATGTTGCCCTGAGTAACCCCCCTATATAACTTACTCCATGCATCTAATGTGTATCATATGTCTGGGGTAATAATTTGCAGGAATATGTCAGAATGTCCCTCTGGTAAGGTTAGGGGTAATAAACTGTTAGTAGTTCCAAGGTCAAACCTTAGTCCTTTCCATGGAAATAAAAGATAGCACTGCATTACCTTGTCAAGTTAATACAGTGTGATAGAGCAGCTCAGGCAGCACATCCTGAAAGACTGTAAATGTCTAATAGATTTAGGAAAACTGTACCTCAGGGAACATATTAGGAAGGATTCATCAATGGATCAAAACTGTCTTGGAGCCTTACTTATTGGGGACCAGCAGAGTTTTAAATTATTGCTTTCTTAAGAAAAGCCTCAAGACAAATTGTATTTCTTAGATTAGCTTTACACGAGTGGTCAATAGTTTCTGTTGGAGAATTTCAAGGGTTTGTAGTGTTTTTTCTAAACACTGGCATGAGCAATTTCAATAATTTGAACCCTGTAATTAAGTTTTGATTTTTTTCCCAAATGATTTTCAAATTGCTTAATGTGCTGCTTATAATCTGTCATTCTTTGCAGATGAAATTGGACATATTTGTGAAGTGTCTTAGCAGTGTGTCTCTAATGACAAAGAACCTTAATTATAAGATATGGGTTTGCAAGTTGTGCATTAATTAGATACAAAATTAGCAAAGTGTGAAGTCTGTACACATGTTCACACACACAGAGAACATCAGGAACTTTTCATCCATAAATGTGTCCCAATGTATGTAAGCATTTGGAATCAATACTGGTTTAAGGGTAATAGCAATTAGTAAGAATTCTGCTACTCTGTGTGTTTTGAATTGTTCTACAATGCATCCCTGTGAAATCAGTTACTCAATATTTACAATGTGACTGAAGTAGGAACTGGCTTCTATTTATTTCTTGTGTATGATTGAATTTAGATCTCCCTATTATGCTTATGCTGTTTAAAGTCATGATGGACTGTAGCTCACAGCTTAAACAGGAAAACTTTATACCAAGGAGCAGATAAATAGGATTAAGTTAATAATTCTGCAGTTGTGGAGTAATCGCTATTTACAAAGCACAAACTGTGGTTTACTGATGACATCATTAGAGTCTTGCTTTAATTAAAGTCTATATTGCCTGTGTTTTACTATGACTGCCTCTTACTGTAAATTGATTTTATAGGGCACTAATTTGTAAACTGGATATTGCTGCAGAATAAGACTTGGTTATATTTTTGTGGCATAAATGCTACACAGTATTTAAGAATGCATTTAAAGTTAAGTATGTGTTCAGCAGTTTGGTTGAACTGTTGCTTCTTTTATTCCACTTCATGCAAATTCATGCCTCAAATAGACATACTAAGGATCTGATCCTTGCAGTCTTGTTGATGTTGAGTAATGCCTTAATTGCTAGACTGTCATTTTGACATAGCCTATTCTAATTTCAGCACAAGAAAAAACAAATGCAGGTTATTTGGAAGCTGTGTTTGAGCCTAGAATTAAAATGTTTTGACAGTATCACACAGAAGAGGAAATAAGGGTTTAGATTAGTCTCTTATCAAATGTAAGCCATAGGTTGCATCACATGGAAAGGAATGGATGTGGCTTCTTTTTCAAGTACCTATTGATTTTTAGTGTTGAAAAGAGTGACCAATGAAAATGAATTTGGAGAAAAATGGCATTTTTTACTGATGTCTGCAATTGTTGGATCTCTGATTTTGTAGTTCCCATAACAACATCCAAATGACTGAGGGCTCTGCACCATTGCTGTCCATTGAACCTGCAGGATGTGGCTGCCATTGCTCCAGTTTCCTCATTTCTCTGAGAAAGGCAAGTGCTTTGGGAAGCTGACTCCATGTTTTGTTCCAGAAAACAAAACTTTTCTGCTATTTATTGTCTGTATTTTTCCATCTATAAAACCAACAAAACCCAAACACCTAGTATTGGGAAATTCTTACATCCCACTTACAATTCATGTCTTTGTTCTCCTTTGAGTACCCAGAGAAATACAGTACAGCTCTATATGTGTTGCTGGAAAATTATAGCAACCAAGAAGTGAAAATATTCTTTTTGTAAGTTACATTTTATTTCCAGCTGAGTTGTATCAGCTTAGGCAGAACAACAGCAGAATCCAGCACCTTAAGAGGTTGAGAGACTATTTCTTTAAAATAATTTTAATCCTTTGGGATGTAAATGAATTAAGAGCATCTAAATGCTCTACAATAAGATAATATAATTTTTGTGGCCTGCAATTTACACTTTGCTAAGTTAGATATTCATTTCACCAGATTTTTTTTAGCTGCATTCTGGAATCTGTGTGCACAGAATGGTTTATTCCAACAAATTGACAGCACTCATACTCCATCTAGCATGCTGACAGTACAAGCAGTTGATACATCTTGAATTTGCTAAAACAGACAGGAGAAGGATTTAAAGGCTGGGGAGCATTATTTTGTTTATCCTATTGGTGATGAAACTAATGCTCCAAATATCTGATGGCAACCTGCTATTTTAGAGATAAAAAATGCCTGAACTGCCAGTAAAAGAGCAAATAACCTTCTTTGCAAGTAGCCATGATCTTTAATTTGTTTATTAAAGTTATTTTCATAGAATATATATGTTAAACTGACAGCTTGATTGCACTGGGGTCTTGCCCCAGGGCAGCTATTTGGATGCGTCATGGACACAGAATATCAACACAAAATAATTTTGCTGGAATAAAAAATCTGTCTATCTTGCTGTCCATTTTTACTATCTCAAGTGCACAATTCAACAGTTTTGTAAAATTGAATAGTATATGCTCCAATTCTCTCTTGGAATGTCGTGATGTTAGGAAACTATTGTGTTTCTGTGCAGAAGGAGATGGATCTTTATTCCACAGCAAAGCCTTGCCTAGAGCATTATGATTTTTCCCTACCCATATGTTTAATGTGTGTTCTTATATACAAATTGCTGTGAGGACAAACCTCTTCACAACCAGCTCTCAGCTATCCCTTGCAAACTGTCATTATGTTAATTAAACAGTTTTTGTTACCCCACACACAAAATACTAAGCCTGGAAGAAAACAGTTTTGAGAATATGTATTAGCATCCTTAAAAACTCACGAACAGAGGTATGTGTTTATGTCAGGAAAATGTAATAGCTATTTCAAACCCGAGAATTACCAAGCTAGAAAATTGCATTAGTATGTTTGGGCTTAAATTGATCTTTGAGGCATGGAGGCAGAGTAAAGAGACTGAATGGTCTGTCAGCAATGCCATTCAGGGAAACTTAAGAATGCCAGCAAAGAGGAGAATATATGTAGAGTTCTTCAGGCTACTTAAGAGTGCTGCAGCAAAGAAACAACATCATCACCCTGGCAAAAATTAACGTAAAGAACCTCTGCATTAAGTTCATAATTACAATGAAAATCTGTTTGTAACACTGGTTTAGATGAACCCAAGCTGTAAGGACGTTCTTCTTTCCTTTATGAATGTCCTACATGCTCAGAGTCTGCCTGGGCAGCACAGGAACTTGATCTGCAGGAATTCCCACACAAGCTCTGAGAAACATCTGTGCCTGACATTAGAAACAGTTCACAGCAGCCAAGAGCTGGAGCTGCACTGGGAAGGTTTGGCTGAGAGGTGCTCAGTGTGTCACTTGGAATGGACAATTGTTGTAGGTCCCTTCCTGCTGAACTGCTCTGTTCCCAGGATGGATTGAATCTTGCAGGCACTGGCAGCTAAAATCAAAGTCTCCACTGAGCTATACAAGCTCATTTTTTCAGATTTACAGCAACTGAATTTGGGCAAATTTTCAGAAGAGTGACAAAAGCTAAATCCCTGAGGTGAGTTATGGGTACTAGCCAGTATCTCAGTCCCATTTCTAGTCCATGAAGCTTAATGTCCATTCTGTCATTGAGTTTCCCCTTATATTTTTGTTGTGCTATATATAAATTGCTCAATAATACTTTCCTTTTCTTCTTAGATCCTTTGATTTACTTTTAAAAAAAATTAACAACTAAGCTCCAGCCTAAAAAGAGCTACAATATAAAACTTTCAAATACAGAGTTATTCTTAAGTTTTCTCGCTGCAGCCTATTTGAGAAGTTCATCGAAAAGTCTAGGTGAAGGAGCAGAGAGAGTGCACCTGACTCTTTTAGCTGACATTGGAATAATTAATTTTATGAAAATGACTTCTATTGGAGGTTAATTTATTTTGGCTGACAGTCACATACATTAATAGACATATCTAATGCTGCAGTCAGTCTGAACTTTATTTAGAATAGTTTATTTATATCTTTGGGTGATTTCATTGCAAAGAGATGGAAGACATTTAGGATCATCAAGCAGGAACATTTTTTCCCAGTTTAAAAAAAAAAAAACCACAAAGAAACAAAAAAACCCAGAATTTTGACTACCTGAGTGTTTTAGCCTTCTGATGGTTAAACCTAAAATGGTTTGATTTCTTTCATCAGTGCAACTTAAGCAGTTCTTTCAGATGACACAGTTGACTTTCTTGTACAGTAAGAAACACCAGGCATCTTTCCTCTAATCCTGCAGTTTGTGGCTCTAGGAACAAGGAAATGCCTCAGAAACTAGGTACATAAAATAGTGTTTGTGTGCAACTCACATGACTTACCTGTTCTTCTGGCCTTAATTTGATGTTTATAATTTTCTTACTTGTAAATAACTGACACAAAAATGGCCAAGCACAATAATCTGTCTATTTGAAATGGCTCAGATGTGGTAGCATGGAATGAGTCCATACTTTAAAAAGCAGAGAAAACCTGAGAATATTTAGTGGGTTTGTGTACTATTCTAGTCTGAAAAATCCAGCTGTAGAAAATACTCTACATGCCCATGCCAATTGTATTTTTGGAAGGATATATTATGATAATAATTTCCCAGGAAGTAGTTATGCCTTCTGCTTTTTTTTATGCATAAAGACGGAGTCTAATGTAATTTTTAAGGCTTAGTTTTATCCTAGTTTATCCTTGTGTTCCCACTGACCTCAGATAATCAAGGAAACAAAACTGGTGAATTCTGTATTTGTATAATTAAGTCAGTACTTGGTTTTCTAAGCGTGTGTGAAAAGTGGGTTGATGGTATTTATAAAGAGAGAGAATATGCTTAGAAACATAATTGTTACAAACCTAGAGGCCTGGATAAGTTGCCAGTTTCTACCATGTTGTCCAGTTTTCTCATGCACTGAAAACCTCCTGATAATCTGATGTCCTTCCTGAAATATGTTATCATGGGCATTGTGTAGAGTGGAAAACAATGACTCTTCCTACCCTGATATATGACATCTGCTACATCATTCATTTTCATAACCCTTTTTTGTGGCTAGGGTCCAACCGTTGGATGGAATTTATTAATTTTAGTGACATCAACCTGTTACAGTGTCAGTGGTACAAAGTCAATCTTTGTATGCAAGCTGGACTGAATGATGTTTCCATTGTTCACTCTGCATCCTTGGGAAAGACATTTTGAGTCTAAAAACATTAAATCAGAAAAGAAGAAGCAGGAGAAAGAGCATTATTTAAAAGTGTTGTAGTCATGAGAGACTTAAAGAATCTTGTCTATATACTTCAAGAGAAGAACAGAGGAATTTTAGTACCAACAGAATCACAAATTCAGAATAACTCCCTAAATTGTGGAAAACTTAAACTTATACCTTTCCAGTTAGAACCCCGGAATTTATACAGAGGCCAACTCACCTTTATGGTCTTGAGGAACATGGAAATAGCAACATTTGTTCAATTGTCTTGGAGGTCTATTGTTAAGCATAGAGTGAAGTGTGTGCTTGTGTTCCCCAGACTTCACTCCGTGACCTCCGTTCCTCCAAAGCACAACAGAGCCCATCCAGAGGCTGGCTGACAGCCAGGCTACGTGAAAACAGCTGGCATTAGATTGGAATGGGAGCAGTGGGGATTCACTGGGTTCTGCACAGGCCTGGAAGAAAATAAAAATATTAGTTCACACAAAACCCAAAACAGGGCTATGAAACAGAGAGATGAGTGATGTCAGGGTTCAAGGAGCATCTGGATGACACTCTCAGTCATACGGTTTAGTTTCAGATAGTTCTGTGAAGAGCAGGGAATTGAACTTTATGATCATTATGGGTCAGGTCCAACTCGAGATATTCTATGATTCTGTGATTGCCTTAGACATAAAGCTGAAAGATGTTTACTGTGTGTTGATGAACCTGTGAAACATGGTAATTTGTGTCATTGATATGTGCTAGGAGGTCTGCCTTACGAGCCTGCTTTGAAACAAGATTGATTTCAGTAAAGAAAGGTTTTGTCTGCCATGTTTCTATCAGCTCTGTATGTGTAAGTCATGTACTGAAGAAAACAAGAACTGCAGTAGGAATACTATTTACACGTGATAGTAACAATTGAACTAATAATCCAGTCATTGTTGCCTCTTGGTCTTGTAGTCATTCATGTCTGTGTGGAGTAAATACATACACTGAGAGAGAGATTCAGTAGAATTCAATGGACTCCTGGTACTTTTTACTGTAGCAATTTTGGAATCATTTCTGCACCCGTGTGGCAGGCAGTGAGAGTGAGGTCTAAGCTATACATAATCGGATTTATCTCAATTTAGGTACAAATTTATTCTATTTGTGTGGAATACCCAAGATATTTAAATGCAGAATGTGTATCCTGACTGTCTTCAGATTTAGGATTGAATATGAGACCCTGAACAGATATCCCCACAGAAAATGAAGCAGAGATATGTATTTCCAATTACAATTCAGTAGGTCAAATGGTGGGGCAGCTGCTCAGTCCCCTCAAAGACAGGCAGAATGAATGGAGCTGTATAAAGTTTGAGTGATGCTTTTCCCTTCAGAGATATTTTATCTGGCACGAGGCTGTGCTTCCCATTGCTCCTGCCACAATGGTAACCACATAGAGTTAACCTGATTTCATTTTTTTTTTAGTTATGCTTCAGTTTCTCAGTTGCAACAGTCATAATGCATCCGTTCATCATTCATTCTCCTTGGTTATTAATCTGAAGTATGAATCCGTTTATATTCAGGGAAACTTTCTTTAAAACCCTGGGGATCACAGTTCTCAGTGTAGTCCCCTTTCTATAGATTTTGCAGATTCTATCATAAGTGTCCAAGGTCACTGGGAAAGGGAGGGTGAGAGACAGACAATGCTAATTCTGCTGACGTTGAAGTGTTATGTTGGAATTGACCTGGAAAAAAATTCCCTGAAGAGCAGTAGGGTGTCAGTGTAAACTCCAAAAGAAAGAAAACAGTGAAATTATTGAACTGTGCCAAATGCCACCTTTTTCATTTCCTCTAACTGTTAAAATACCAAGTAATGTCCATAGAGCAAGAACCTCTTAACTCCTCTCACTAGAGGTTCCTCATTAGAATGATTATTCTGGTAGTAGTCTAACAAACTGAATGTTTACTAAAAAAGCACAAAATGTATCGAATCTTTAATACATGTATCACACCCATTTCTGAAAGAGTTTTGAAATCCCTGCCCTCGGTAACTGTCCTGTGGTGTCAGCTGGCAGTGCCAGGCAGTGTTTGGAAGGAGGCTGATGTTACAATACAGCACATCACACTTGCTGAACTTTGACTGTTGGAGGACCTATAGAGAAAAAAATCCACAGCAGTGGAAAAAAATGTTCATTTTCTCCTTTCACCTGCCTCCTTCTTTTCACTGTTTTTCTTCCCTTCCTTATTGACCTAATTATTTTCCTTTAGTCTTTCCTTGAACTTGTGGGCATGTGAGTTTCCAGCTGTAATTTTATGCTAGACATGAAAATTGAATATGTCACACAAAAACTCTGCTTTGTGGGGATGGGGTTGCCTTACATTACAGAGCTTGCTAGAATTCTGACACCCTCTTCTCCCAGGAAAGTACAAGGCCTTGCAAGAGCAAGAAGAGAAAGGTGACCTTTGATCCAAGCTGGTTTCTGTCTGGTTTCTATTAGGTCTTAGCATTTAAGTATAAGTGAAGTGTACCTGCCTTTCCCTCCTTCAGGAAACAGGTCTCAACCTGGTGAACTGCATCAGCAACTCTGACCAGCAAGAATATATTCCCTTTGGGTTAACATTTATGTGGACACTGCCTTATAGTCCTTGTACAGGTACAATAAAACGAGTTTTATGTCCGAATCCCATTCTGCATTTCCAAAGAAGGTGTGATGCTGGCATCATAAAAGCCAGAGCAATTTATACATGGCAGCAGGAGCCTGTGATTGAATTACAGGGTTACTATTTAGCCATGAAACTCTATATTGTTATTGGCCATGTGTGTTAAGAGAATATCAGTAGTTAGCCCTCAGGGGCTATAATTTATAATTTACTTTGCAGGTGGGAAAAGTTTATAGTTCAAGAAACTATGTGTGTGTGAAATCATGTTTGTGCCATTGTGGACTGAGGAGACAGAAAGAGACAATCAAGGAATATTTAATGGAAAATCTGTGGATTATATGAACATGAGGTAGAATGCTCCTCTTTTTTGCTCTTGTGTTTGCACATTTCACTGTTGTCTGTGTAATTCTGGAGCTGTCATAGCATTATGCACGTTTGCAGAATAGTTCTTCATTTGTAGTAAGGCAGTTTCATGCTTGAAAAGATGCAAAAAGGCTTCCTATAAATTTTTCACTCAGCGTTATTAAAATATACATGGAGCTCAAAAAATATACAGTGCACTAAAGAACATGTGATGAATGTCATATAAAAAGTTTTGTGTGGTAATATAGTTATTACATTTTAGGTACCAACTAAGTGAAAGTGAATTAAGTGTGTTGCACACTACTGTCATGTTTAATAATAAAAATTAAAATCAGATTATAGATTAAATTAAATTATTAACACCATCGATGCTGTTACACATTCATTTAAACAAAAATGTAATTACTGTGCTGCTACTTGATTCCAGTTGATTTGGGCTTTCATAGAGAATATTGCAAAAAACTCTTCTACATTTTAAGAAGATAAGAATTGCCATGTCAGGTCAAATTGCCTGTTCATTTATGGCTATATCTATCAGACATCTACAAGTATAAAATATATTGGTGATGGGTAGGAAAAAAAACACCACAAGGAGCTTGTATCCCCTGATAATTAATTTTATTCTATCCATTGTAATTGTGGGTATTTGTCTTTAAATGTCTGGTCCTTTATCTGAATTCTGCTGAAATTGCGGGCTAAGATTTAGTGTAGAGGGTTCATGTAGCCAGTGATTCACTGTAGCAATGATTTCCATGTGTTGCCATTATAAGTCACAATGAGACTAATGAGAGGTTCCCCATGTTTTATTGGGGAAGTGCTTTTTAAAAAATGAAAGGATGTTGTGAGTTTTATGTGCATACTTATCCAGACAGAATGCACATGCAAAGGCAGTTAGATAAGCATTTAATTTATTTATGTGACCAGAACACTTCATCATGGGGAGGAATCAACAAGTAGTTTGTGATAAGTGGAACAGTTTCCACTAAGTTGTAGTGGTCTATTGCCCAAGTGAAATTCCATGAAATTATTAAAATATGCTTATGTGCATGCCTTGCAGAATCCACAGTTTTAAAATAAAGCAGAAGGTTCAGTGATACACTGAATGCCAAGGGTTACAGTGTCATTTCAAACAGTAAATTATTCATAGGAATCAATTAGGCAATTTGTACTGTTCTTTGGAAATGCAAAGCTGCATGGAAGTATCAGGCCATGGATTTTAACATTCTGAGACCTATAAATTTGTATTCTTTCCTTCGTATGACATGATTTTCTATTATGTACCTCATTTTTTAATCTGTTTTCACAAATACATAGCCAGTGTTTGCTGTAATCTCTACAAGACAACACTGACAAGAAATAATAATACTTAAGTGACTTCTTGCTGTATGTTATAAACAACTAAACCTTTATTTTCCATGCATTGCTGAGCTCTGTTTTTGCTCAGGAGCCAACATTTCCCGCAGGTGAAGTGGCAGTGAATGGTCAGGTCGAGATAACTGTGTATTTGTTGTAGGAATTGCCAGACTCTGTGCAATGCTTTTAATACAGTACAGTTGACCATGACACTTAATGGAAGCCAGCAAAGCAGAACCCCCCCAACAGTGTGTGAAGTTTGGATGGGATACTGATGTAGATCAGGCTACACAAATACACTATTTGTTCTTTCTTCCTGTGTCTTGTCATTTTAGAGTGTTTGGTGTGGAGGAGTTCAGCATTTGCCACAAAGCCAAGTTGGAGCATATCATCCCCTAAGATCCATGAAAAGCAATTATTGTCCTAAGGGCTTAACTAATATGGTCATAAAACCCATTGATACAACACCTCCATGCAGAAACTAAGCTGGGAATATCTCAAGAGTATGACCTAGCCCACAGATTTGTTGACAGAAATGTTAGAAACCGAGCCAACCTCGCTTACTTAAGAAGATCATATTTTTAGCCCGTTGCTGTCCCAGATCACCCCTGCACTTATGAAATGACAGCAGATGGCTCCTTGTGTTTGCACAGCTGCCAGCACCAGTGCTAAGAACAATGCTGCTCTTGGCTGTTGTACTCCCTTCGAGTGACTGTCCCAGAAAGGTGTGGAGGTTTCTCTGTGGGTTTTGTGCTGTCTTGGGGAACATCCCTTGGGGATATAATTTGCCAGATTCCCAGCAGGTTTTCTCCCTTTCATGCCCCTGTGCCCAGGCACCAAGGCAGCCCCCAGCTGCAGGTCTGCTTGGTATTTGTGCCTTGTTTTTGCCTGGCTGCCTTTTGTTCACACACAACCTTCTGATTGCTTTTTTGCAATGTTTTGATCCTAGCCTCTTTAGAGACCTCAGGATATATTAGATGCTGCTGAGATGGTTAGAGGGGTCGACAACAGTGAACAGGCTTATAATTGAAATTGGTGGTTTAACTGTGTCACTGTACTCCATGTAATATGTAGGCCTAGTTTATTATTTGCCACTGCAAAACAGAAAATACAGGCTGGCAGATCCTTATAAGTTTTGGGGTTTAATGCTGAATGGGAGAACAGTTTCATTTAAAATGTCTGTGTGTGAGGATCTGTGTCTATACTGCAGCTGAAACCTTTGGCATGAGTTTGGTGTGGATTAACCTAGAACAACTTCATGGAATTTTCTAGGATCTTCTTTGATCTGTAATATTGAGGTTTGATTATCATGTGATTTCCTTTCTTTCTATTGGCACTAACTGGACTGTTTTCATATATTTACTAATCTTGCATCTTCTCCCTATCCTTTGCACAAAAAAGATAGTAATTCTGTTTGCCCTGAAATTCCCAGTCTACTCATCAATTTTTGCATAATTTCCAATATTTACAAAATTAGAGTTTCATAAAAATCAACAAGAATTATTTCTGTCCCTCTGTGAAAAGAGTATTACTAGTATCTAGTAAGGAATAGTGAATGTTCAGGGAAAACTCTGGTGTCTGGCTTAAGAGTAAACAAAAGGCTCTAAGCAGGCTTTTATGACACTCTATAAATGAAAACATGTGGGGAGAATGGGTTTTATCATCCACTTTCCTTTTTTTCTCTTTTTATTCCTCTTATTTCCTGCTTCTCAGTTGACTACATTTTCTCTCCAATGAGCAGGGGACTGGAGTCTTGTTTTGCACAAGTCCAGCTCCAATTTCACTCAGCAGTGTAAGCTGACCGTCCCCAGACTTGCTAATTGGACCCTTTCAAAACAGGCATGTTTTCTTTCCCTAAAAAGCAATCCTGCTAGTCCCAATGTACAGAAAGCCTCCAAAAAAAGAAGCTAAACCCTTTGCTGTCACAAAGAGCAGTTTCATTTTTTTTATTTAATAGGGTTAAAATGAATGCACCATTATTAAAAATGTGCACTAGAGCTGTAATCCAGCTGTTCTGATAAATGAAAATGCTCTAGACAGATCAAATATGCAGCAAAAGCCAGAGCCTACCTTTTGCTGGGGCATTGCTGGAAGGTTGTCTTGCTGTTAGTTCACTTTCTCACTGTCTCCCAGCCTCATCCATATATTTTATTCTTCAGCATTTACTATATTTAAATAGATACTTATAATTAATAAGCAACAACCTATGTACAGAAACTAATGAAGTGGAGATGGCATCGCTAGCAAGCTAAAAGTGAGGTTATTTTCATTAAAAGTGCACAACATTTAGTGCAGCTACAGCATCTGTCGATAAGAGGAAAGTGTGACACAGAAAAAACAAAAATAGAATGAAGAGGAGGTTAAGGTAAAAGAACTCTGGTTGACAGAATTCCAATTGCCAGTATATAAAAGAGAATGGCACATAGATTCTTTGGAGAGCATGTGCTGTAAGTCCTATTAAAGAAAGAGTGGGTTTACAGAGCTCCTAACTATTCCAAGTTCTGGAGAAGATCCTTTAATAGACGTAACACTTTTCATCCCAAGATCTCCAAGCGCTGTGTAGAGGGATGAACGAGGACTCAGAGTAGTATTAATATTTACTCTCTCGGCTGAGAAGGATTCTGTGATGCTTTAGTCATCAAGAACATCCTATATCTATTTTTAGACATGCAAAGGCATGATTTTCAAAATTGCTGAATACCCAGTATTTTTCAGGCAGGAGTGATTTAGGAGTATAAATGCTTAATTTTTAAAATCTTGGACAATGCTTTATAAAGTCTCATATTACAGAGCTATCAGCAGTAAATTGGCAGTTCAAGTTGCATTGAGATTTTTATACCAAGCAAGACTTGCACTTTAATGATTGGATTTACTCTCCAGAATGGTTCTGTTCAAATGAAAATTGAATTTCCTAGGAAATTTTTTTTAATGAAATTTTTGCAAACTTTTGAAGAATAAATACTCTGCTTTATCCCCTTCTTTCTTTCCTGAACTTTAGTGATAGCAGTTTCCACTGCAGTTATCTATGACTTTGCCATGTTCAGAATTGTAGATTTGTAATCTGCATTGGAGCAATACTAAAAAAACACTCTGAAATCTCAGCTAATGTAAAATCCTACTGTCTTGCTGCTTGGTAAAGCAAATTACCTTTGTTCTTTTTAGATCTAATTGGCTTCCAGTTTGTTTCTGGGTACAATTAATCTATACAGAGGCTGGAATGGTGTTGATCCAACACAGCCTGGAGAACATCTCTCTTTAAGTTGTATTTACTCAATTGAAATAACCTTAGAAGCAAAAAGGTGTTTATCAGGAATCAGAGGCTAGAGCATTTTCCATAGAGGGGCAATAATTTATTTCCTTAGTCCATCAGAGCATAAGCGCATTAAGTTTCACAGCATCCAGTGAACCCCTGCATTTTCCCAGGGGCTGTCTAAAAGGCACCACAGTGGATTCCATGGATTTCACTGGAGAGGCTTTGTTTTCAATTTGTATAAAACACATGCACTTCCAAACTACTGCAGATTACCAGGGAGTTAATCAGTAAATCTACTAAGAAAGAAGCACAAACTTGTTTGTCAGATGAAGAACTGAGATCCATTAAGTGGTTATGGAAATTCACACCGTCCTTCCAATTTCATGACTATAATTGCAAGCCAGTTTTCCATTGTGCAGTGGAGATTGCAGGGCTGTACCTGGGGTAAGCAGTTCCACAAAGCCTGAGTGAGAAACACGTATCACATAATGAACATGGAGAGCAGTTAAAATCAAACATGATGAGTTTGTTCATTTATTTTTTTCTTTAATCATTTTACAACTATGTTCTCTGGCGTGAAGGCAGTTTGGCAGAAATTACAATACTAGAGGGGAAATGGAAAGCAGTAATCTACAGGATTCTAGATGACAGTCCTGGGCAGTGAAAAGCACACAAATGCTAATTACATAGAGAGCAGGCACAACTGCTGATCAGGATTTATTAGAGCCTATTTTGTGGACAAATGAATATTGGTGTGCCTGGAACTGTGCACACATGGGTACTCTCAGGGTCATGGTGTTTCTGGAATCACGCTGGTCTGGGCTTTGCATTGCACTCAGTTGCACTTCCAGAACTGAATGGACTTCTGCCCCATATGCAGGGTTCTTTGCCTCTTTGTGGCCTCATGTTTTCTATCTAGAACTGTCACTTGTAGTGTTGTGATGCCGTATTATACTTCCAGAGTGTTTGAAAAGCAGCGATTGACAGATTTACAGCCAAAATTATAAGACACCCATGGAACAAAAGAGCAAAAGTAACCACAGGTGTGTGTTCATAGGAATTTCTGTAATGTATTCTAAATGTTCCTAGTTAAACTGGTCAAGTCAATCCAACATGATATGCCACTGTGAATGCTTATGAAACATTTGTAGTCATTCCACATTTCCTGACTTGATGGCAGTTTCTGATAAAGCATGAATTAACCAAGCACATGTCAGCACTGATAGTAATGGGAGTTTGTCAGCTTTAAAATGTGCAAATCTTCCTTTTCTCAACTTCTTTAACAGATAGACTTCCACAACATTATTTGTTCTCCACTAACTGAAACATTGCCACATTTGTTTTCAAAATGTGTAAAGTGGAAATTGCTGTCAGGCTAAAATTTATATTACAAACCTCTGCCTCCAGCAAATTTTCGTAGTTAAATTAAGCAAGACTTATAACTTAAACACTGAAAGACTTTTTATTACAGCCACATCAATGTGAGAATCCCTGGTAGAAGGTTTTTTTAGATGCTGCAGCTGGAAAATTTGCTTCTGTCCAGTTTAGTTGTTAACAGCTGATGAGCTGTACAGAAAACGCCACTGGTTCCTGTGAGCTGTCTCTTGGCTGTGCCCACGTGTGACTATCGATCTCACCAGCGATAGTTCTCTATTTGAAATAGAGCTGAAACCAATCTCACAGTGTTTTCAAACATTTACATTGCTTGGGAGAATTAAGAGATTGCAAACATAGACTCTTTCTTCCTTAATTAATCTTTATCAAAGAACTTTTGAAGACCCTCAGAGGCAAATTCACAAAGGTGCCAGGAGAGAACAGCTGACTTAGACAGACTTTGGCTTCCTAGAAGCCTATGATAATTTTATCCAAATTTTAACCAAATTGTTCATGTTGATTTCCTTATTCAGTTTGTTTGTGCAGCGAAAGCAAAGCAAAACACATCAGCTGTAAAATACCAGCTGTGAATGGATGGTGCTTTTTAATGAATGAGTGGTTCAGATTCTCTGCTCCTCTTTCTGTCCCCCACACCTGCTTTCGTGAACCAATTTAAATTTGAGCGTTTTACAACAGTACAGGTCATCATTGGTTAGTCAGATTTACAGGAAAGAAGTCAAGTAGTGTGAGAAGCATATTGTGCACAAATGAGCAGCATAAAGATGTCCAGTGAAAGGGACTTTGATATGTAAGCTCACATAATTTGTTTCTTAACTAAGCACTGGAAAACAAGTCTGAATTTTAAATTGAACATGTGAAGCTGACCTCAAGCACTTCTTCATAGCCACATCAGTTGTACTGTTGCTCCCTGCAACTTTTCTCTTCCAGTGCCTCAGCCACCCATATTAGCACTCTTTTATTGCAGTCATTGATAGTGCTGTTAGCTGTACACAGTGATTTACAAGAGGTTGACTAACACATACAAAAGTAAATCCTTGCTCCAGGGGATTTGCAGATTAAAGGCTTGAGCAGTGCCCAGATTCTGAGTTTATAAGAACCAGAGTGTAGAATAAGCACTATATACTACCAAAATTCTTAGAGAGTCACATGTTCTGCAGGATTTCTGTGGCTGGAATCAGTTCCTCAGTTTCTTCACTACATCTCTTATCAGTTGCCTTCCCTCTGCATGGCACATTTGTGTCGTGCCCTCCTTTTGCACATAGCTTTCACAGCTTTATTATCCTGTGCACAGAGCCTTCTGCAGAACTTGGCCATCTCTGTCTTCTTACTGGGGATCCTGGCTGAGAAGAATAATGATAATGAGATGAGAATATAGATATCACTTTGCTTTGAGTGACTGCATGGTGACCACTTCTGCCAAGAGCTGATATTGAGCACAGCTCTTGGTCTTAGCAGAGCAGGCTCAGTGATGGCTGACAGAGTGAGATCGCTGCCAACCGCAAATTTTGTGAACTAAAACAATGATTATGTTACAATGGGCTGCAATTCTAATTGCAGCTAAATGTGTGTTTTCAGAGCCCTCCTTCTGCTCTGTCCTCGCCTCTCATTCTTAAAGCAGCGCTCCATGTGCTGCCGATCCCTCTGAACTGTGCTGAGGGAGCAGCTGCCTATTGATGCGTTTAACTTCTTTGAATGAGTGATGCTTTATAATGAGGGAACAATCCAGGCTAGCTTTAATCTCCTTTTGATATTCAGGATGTGAATTAGAGCATAGGGCATCGTGGTCTATATGAAACAGAATATTGTAACCAACTTCATCACATTTGGGAGGGAAGAGCCAAGTGGTGGGATTAGAATGGCTGCATCCCAGAGGCAGGCTCAAACTGCCGTGGTATTGTGCTCTCTGTCACTGATATGTGGTGTCTGGGTAGTGATTTTCATAATAGGCTAATCTTGGTGGAGGGGAAAGCAGAAGAATATATTCTAAATTGGAATAGGAAGTTATTCACACAGAGCAATTATCTTTTTATTCTCCAACCTAGAACACAGAATAACAGAATTTTAGCTTTACCAATCCCTAAATGGAGTGGCCTGGGAGAGAAAAGGGGTCAACTGACAAGAGAAACACAAAGTCATGAGGAAATATTGAAAGTGAACCAGTTTTCAATGCATCTTCTGAAACTAATATTCTTTTTTTTCCCAGTTCCTTTCAAAAATTAGGGATGAAATGCTTTTGATTTTCTTCCCCCCNTCCTTGAGGGAGTCCCCTTCACACATGTAGCTGAGAACTGGCATCATTCACTTGCCTTTTGTTCCACACTTCCCTTCTAGCATGGTATGGACCACGTTCTCTGTTGCTGGGTGTATAAGGAAAAGTGATGTTGAATGTTGCATCTTCCTGTCCTTCTAATGTAATATGAGAGCAAGAGCTACTAAAAGCACGCATCTCTGTTCGTTATTATTTTTTTCTTGGAGCTTGCTAATTAAATCATTAAAATTTTATCATCACTTAACCATGGATAAAGCCTTTTGAAACATTTAATTAGTATGCTGCAAGAGATACGTGTGAAACCAAAAGCATTTATATGGTGTGAATGACTAAGAAAAATAGATTGAGAAAAGGAATATATGAGAATGCATTTCCCTGCAACAAAGCTGCCCATGTTCCAAACAGGCTGTAGATAAAATTATACCATTGTCAGTAGGTGCAATTCCAAGTGAGACAGTGGCACTCACAGGAAACTGCCAATAGCTAACTCATGGATTTAAGTACAACTATATTATAAATATGTTTTGCATTACAATGTGTCGTGGTTTTCCTTTAGTAGAATGGATTTGTTGTCCAAGCTCATTTTAGGAGCGCCTTAGCTAAAGAAAGGAAATGTGATTTTGGTCATAATATTTTACTACCCTGTACAATAATTTTACCATCCATATCGTGTCTGTTCTGCAATTCCTTCACCTGTTTTATGAGGAAAAAAAGCCTGGCAGTACAGTTAGGCAGAAGGGAAGAACTCCAGTCTTTCCAAAATATTTTCATTGAAAAACCAGAACAGCTGTTATTAAGGGCAGTGATGGGGTAGTGTCTGACACAGGGATCAAACCCCAGGCTTGAAGTTGGAGTTGAAATGGAGTCTCGTAGATCTCTGGTGAATATCACCAGTTGTGTGTGGGAACTGCTGTCTTACACAGCAGAAATGTGGGAAATAGTCCCTAAGCAAGCATATAGATATTGTAGGAACCTTGGGGAGACACTGGATGGCAATTTCCAGTTCTGTTCTGAGTGTTGGGAGTCCAACTTCTTTAGGACATTTTGTAAGTAAGGAGAAAAGATCAAGAAAGGCTTGTTAGTCTATATCTGCTTTTCCATCTCCTCTCAAAGGGGAGTATTTTTTTATTTTCTTTTTTAACTGCACCTCTGTTCTTTCAGTAAATAAATTTCTCTCTGGCTGTTTTGCTGACAGACTGGCCTCCTCCAGGCATTTCTCATATGTCAGAAAAGTTGCAAGAGTTGTGCAGGAAACAACATTAAATTAGAATGAAGAAAAACATTTCTGGTTTTGCTGTCTTTTCCCCTATCTAACCTAAGCACTGCCTTTACTGAAGTCTCCTAAGGTCTGCAAATATCAAAACATCTTGCAAAACATCACTGCTGTTACTGTGTGAGGTTACAGGAGTGCTGTAATAGGGATGTGAGCCTGGCAGCTCAAACAATGCATAATGATGCAGTTCTCTATTTAGAAATGGCAATAACAGCTATTAACCTATTCTGTTTGTTATGGGATAATAGTGCTGAGTAATCCCTTGATTTTGGTTAAGCAACATGAGAGTTTAATGCTGACCTGGAAGATAGAATGAGTGGATTCATTTAAAGGAAATTGCAAAGTATGTTTTGCCCATATCTTTGTTTTCAAAATTCTGTACTCAGAATTATGGTTCTGCAATTTGGACCAAAATTTAAATTCACTGTTGAAAAAGAGGAGCCTTACATAGTTTTTTATTTGATCTGTAGTTTTCAGTCCTCAGTTCAGACATTTCTTTTCCCTTCTGTAAAACTTGATTAGTCCTGAAGCAAATAAAATGCCAACCTTTGTGTTTTTTTCCATACTGATGTTAAATATTTTCATTGTTCTTTCCACTGATCTTGAAGGTAAATCATACATGTGCTGATGCAAACCAGGTAACACTGAATTTCCCCTTTCATTCAGTCTTTCCTTCGTGAAGCTCTGTACAGTGGAAGGAATGTGAGACAGCTTGCCTTGGATTTGAAAAACCTTTTCCTGCGACAGGAATATGCTTTATCTCAATGTAAGGCAGCTCTTCCATCTCTGACCCAGCACAGGCAGGTTTGGCACCACAGACATCTTTAGGCACAGGGAGCTGTGGCATCAGCTCTGCTCCTGCTCTGCCCTGGTGTGGCATAGCCAGGCTGACTCCGTCCTCCTGGAAGGGCCAACGGGGCCAGAGCCTGGGAACCACAGAAACATCACCACCCCAGCATGTCCGAGTGCCTCTGGATCACAGCTGGTTCATTATGCAGCCAGACAAGAACAAAGGATGCTCAACACACAATTGTCTGCAGTTTAGACATGTCCTATATTTTCCCTGTCCATGCATAGAATTAGCTAACGATCCCAGGCAGTGTTTGGGACTGAACTGTAACTGTACCACTCAGAATTGCAGAGTGTACTCTGTCCCCATCAGGAGAAGAAAGGTGGGACCCTATCTCCAGAAATTCCAGAGAAACTCTGCAGTATCCAAAACCTCCTTTATAACAGTTTTATTTTGTTTCTGCCACAAACTCTTTCACATCTGCTCTTCGCAAACAGAACTTGTTAGTGTAAGTTTAACTACCCTGCAACAGGCTGCCTGAAAACCCAAACTCTGAAATACCTAGATGGTAATTTCATAAGGTCTTTCTGTATTCTTCCTCCCAGAAAATCCTTTGTTCCAAATAAAGGAGATTGGAATGATTAAAAAGAAATCAAACAAGAAAATCTATTTGTAAGTCCCCCTGAGGTTTACACTGCTTGTGAATTCTGTCATTGGTGTATTTATTCATATCGGAGTCAGAGGCTCACAATAGAGCAGCTAAATATCAGCTCAACACAGCTGCAGACTCCAGCACATGATCATTTATAAATTGCTGATCAAATTCCACCCAGAGTTACATTTCTGCAATGGTATTGACATAAATAGAGTTGTCTGGAAGTACTAAGGACAGAACATAGTCCCTCAAATCTCTTATGATGTTAAGACAGTTACCCTTTGATGACATCAGTTCCCCTAAGTGTACCATGAAAGTATCATAGAATCATGAAAGCATTAAATGGTTTGGGTTGGAAGGGACCTTAAAGCTCAACTCATTCCAGGTGCAGGGACACCTTCCCCTATCCCAGGTTGCTCCAAGCTCCATCCAACCTGGTCTTGGACACTTCCAGGGATCCAGGGCAGCCACAGCTTCTCTGGGCAGCCTGTGCCAGGGCCTCCCCACTCCCCCAGGGAAGGATTTCTTCCCAATATCTAATCTAAATCCGCTTTCAGTTTGAATCCACTCCCCCTTGTTCTCTCACTCCATGCTCTTGTGAATAGTCTGTCTCCATCCTTCTTTAGGCTCCCTTCAGGTACTGGAAAGCTGCAATTAGGGCACCCTGAAGCTGTAAGTAAAACAGGACACTATAGGCACATAGATAACAAGACTGTTCATATATGTTTTGTGTTGTAGTTTACTAGAATCACATCAAGAGAACTGGTTGCCTTTTCCCTTCTTTTCCTTCACTAGAGTAAACTCTCAGGATGCATCAGGCTTTTATTTCTGAAAGAGGAGCTTCCTGCTGACATCACCTCTGTTTGAGAACGATTCTCTTTCCTTTAATGATCATCCAGTAATGGCTTAACGTGCACAGCTGTGCTCAAGTTTCATACCAGGGCTCTCCTGAAAGCAGCACTGAGAGTCACCCTCAGATTTCACTGCCTGGTTTGTACTGGTCTGGCCTCCTGGAGACACTGTCCCCAAAGAGCAGCTACAACAGGGCTGGCCAGGATGGTTGCGGTGCCTTGGGAGCGTTCTGGATCCCAGGTTGTTCTCAGAATGTGCTGCCAAGTATCTCTCCTGCTCTCCAGGCACCATCTGCTATTGATGGGTAAGGAACTGTCCTTCCTGAGCAGTCACCAGCATCCTGCAAGGGACTCCCACTTGCCTGCTCTGCCTGTACCACAAAGGTGGTGTGAGAAGCATGACTTCAATAGAGGACTAGGAACTTTAAATGCTGGCAAATTGTTGCTTTCTTGGAAGAATTTCTAACATGACTACACATTTTATTGTATTCAGAAATCTCAGCAGGCTTTTCCCTGAACTGACAATGTACAAGTTAGTGGGAATGGGGCTTTTGCTCTTTGCAAAGAGTGGCTGCTGACAGAGCAGTGTAGGTGCCATGGGATGTGCACCCAGGCAACCTCACAATGAGAAGAAGAAATGGTTTGCAATTCTCCTTCTATTTTTCTCTTGGAAAGAAACTGTCCAACTATCAAACAAAGGTGCTCAAGTGTCCCCCATCCGGAAGAACAGTCTTGAAAGGATCAGCAGGCTCAAGAAGCACATGAAGCAGGATTTACCCTAAAGTGCTGAGATCTTGTTTTTTGAGCTTACAGATCACGTTGGGATGAATGATATTTACATGAGTGGTGTCAAAGTTTACAGCAGCATTCTATAATTGCAAATTCTGTTCCACTGAGCTAAAACTGGATTATTCAGATAACAAGATTCTTTCACTTAAAGATCTTTGGAGCATGGTAGGCATGGAGGAAAATCTACTATTTGTTGTTGATGGGGAGAACCTGGGCCATTCCCTTACCTTAGCAGATATGTCAAATTTGAATTATTCACCTGGTTTAGTGACTTATTTTGCCTCTAACTTAGAGCCTTCACTGTGCAATTACCATTTCTTCTTTGCATCCTGACACACCAAGAGGTGAGCATTTGTGCTCTGCTTTGCATCAGCCAACTTTCTGACTCTGATAAGGAAATCAGATTCCAGCCTCTCCAGCAGTTTTATCTCTCTCCAGGTTTTGCAGTCCCCCCTCTCATCCCAGTGTGGTAGGAGGGCTTGCTAACAACCCCTTACCTAGCTGAACAAAACAAAACAAAACAAAACAAAATTCTACCTTGTGCAGGGCCCATACATATCTTTAGATCTTCTGTTTATTTAATTTTTTCATTTCTTGTTCAGAATGAGGATTTTGCTGGTGAATTATTTATATAACAAGAGGAAATGAGAGGAGGAGTGGTGTGAAAAATTTCCATAAAAACCTTATGTAGTTTTCAGTAGCATTCAGTGAAAGCGTTGGGGGTTTTTTGTTTTCTTTGCAAGTTTCATTTATATTTCGTCACTAGAGAAAGCTGCCACTGATTTAATTTAAATATTTATACAGAATTACAGTCTTAAGCTATATGCACACATTAAAAGAGCCATACATTAAGGAAGTTTATCTCTTACTCACTTAATAAAGTGGGAAAGGCTGTGTCTACAAACATGGAGTGATTCTTTCTTTGCTAATCACTGACACCTGCAATGGAGATAACTTTCCCCCCAAAATAAATCCTTTGGTTGGTGCTGGTTGGTAAGGAGATGGAGTAAAGGCACCTTCCATATACAAATTGCACAACACAGCAAATAAGGAAAGGAATGGGATAGGAGGGATGTCTTGTAGGAAATACTAGAATTCCGTCCATGAGCAGCAGCCATTCCAGCCTTAATGCAGCCAGCCACAGAGCAGCCTTGGTTGTGACAAGCACTGTGTACAAACCATACCTCTGCTAAACTTCACTTCTTCAGAAATGTCTTGGCCACAAGTGCCTGTATTCTTCTTGGCTATTTTCTGTCTTTATTTTCCTTTTGTTGCATCACTAGCAATCCTGAGATGACAAATGGTGAGATAACATCCTCTCTGTTTGGCAGCCTGTCAGAGAAATGAGATCTGAAATGAAAAGAACCTTCCAGCTCTGGGTGGGCAGGGTCAGCTGGCTCTGTGTGAAATTGTCCAAGCATGAGTATAGAGAATTGAGGAAAAGAGAGGTAAAACCCCAGCTACTTAGTTCTGCCATTTACTCTCACTCAGCTCCTGCTTGCCTCACCCCCCTACTCCTCTTGGCTTACACAACATGCAGAGTGTTCTACCAGCATCAGCATTATGGCAAAAGAAATCAGGACTTTATAGGAAGAAAGAAAGAAGTATTTTCTGTTGCACAGCCTTCCATCTCTTACCATGGTAGCAAATGGAGAATTTGGCAATAAAACTGAAAAAGTACACTTTGATTGAAAAATGTCTTCAACCCTGATCTTAGAAAGACAGAGAAGCCTGTAGGACCATCTCTCCTGTTCACAAAGCTTTTTGCTCTGATGTACAAGTTCAGTTCACTACAGTACAGACAATTCCCAGAAGGCTTCTGGAATGGAAATTAAAGCCCATGGAATAGAGGTGCTTCTGCCACAATGCAAGGATTAGTTTCATGTTGGCTTGAACATTTGGTAGGAGGTTGCCTCAGGAATAGCATGCTTGGACTAAAGGATATAAATGCATCCTAAAATCCCCATTTTGATGGTTTCCTACATGCATTCCTTTAGCTGCCCTTTCCACTGGAGTTTGGAATCTCCACATGGCTGGCACATCTTAGCAGCTGTAAGCAAATTATAAACAAATCAGGTGAGAGTTGCATAAGTTCAGCCGTGTATTGCAGGGTTTCTAAATCCTCTACTGCATAAGATACATTTTTTTTTTTTTCTTTCAGGCTCAAGCTCTCTGAAACCTCTTATCCAATTGTAACGATAGAATCTCTTTCCAGAACTGTAATATATTTGTTAGGATTTGTTGTGCTTAACTATGGTTGAAGTTCCCCTGCACTTTGGGTCAGGGGGT
The DNA here is from genome assembly GCA_013398075.1 of Notiomystis cincta. Lineage (NCBI taxonomy): Eukaryota > Metazoa > Chordata > Aves > Passeriformes > Notiomystidae > Notiomystis > Notiomystis cincta. The sequence goes on from VZRX01008474.1 coordinate 202,556, forward strand.
CTGTCGGGAGCCCACCACAGGCACAAACATTTCCTCACTGCTGTGCTTGTGCCACTGATACAGTCAAGACACTGGCTCAGTAATTACTCCTCCTAAGACACCCCAGTTATGTACCACAGAGATATTCTGTATTGCTACAGCTCCATAAAACCAATATAATTGTTCTTTACTACTGCTAACATTAGATAAAGAGAAGGAAATCTTGTGGTGTGGATGAATTTATAAGAATCAAAAGGCTCATATGGTTCATCCTCCCTAAAGCAAGCAAGGTGGTGAAGTAGAGCTTAGAAAGGAAAGGCACAGAATTCAGGCATATTTGGAAAGAAATGGGGAGTTATTATAAGCTATTTCAAAATAAATAATGTAAACAATGTCTTGGCATACAGTTTTGTATCTGACAATATTTTGGTTTAGATTTTACATTATTAGTTAATGATAATGAAAAGGAAGCATTGAGTACATATGAAAATAATTTGAATGTCAAAGAGTATTTTCCGTTCCTTGTTCATCTGTTGGCACACTGTGTTTATAATAAATCATTAATCCCATGCAAATGTAAGCATTTTCTGAATCTTCTTTTCAAGCAGTAGAAAACAGGGACTGACAGTAAGCAATGTAAACGTAAATCCCAAGCCTCCTTCCTGGTGTTCAGTTTCTGAGTACATAACCAAATCAGTAACTCATTTCCTTAATCTATACCCTCTGCCCCACGTTTGTAATGCTTTCTTTTGTAAATGATTACAAAGTAGCTATGCTTCCCAATAGTAAATGTTATATGAATTAATTGCATCTGTATTTCTTTTTTATTCCTTAACAGTATTTTTAGGTGGGTAGTATTTTTAAGAACTTTACTTGACAACTTCATTAATGTGTGCTACTGTGGTATTTATTTTATAATAGAATTATATTCTCTTTCTATGTATCACCATTGCAAATGTTATTCCACATCTCCTCTATGTAATTTTTTTCCCCTGATACTTCTTAAGGCAAATACTTCTCTTGACTATGGACTGCATTTTAAGGAGATGATATCAGCTAAATTAAGCTTGCCCTTTGTAAGTACTTCAACAGATAAATAACATACTCATCTAGCAGGCTGAATCCACTGCTGCCACTTGCCACAACTTCATTGGAAATGGTGATCATTTAGCAGTGAGGCTTGGAGGCAGCCAGGCAATGTTTTTGTGCAGCTTGTAGCCTGTGAGGTTTTGACTGTGAGGTTAAAGCTACGTGGAGTTCTTTAACCTCATGGTCACATTCAAATGCTTGTTTATCTCAACATTATGAGGTGACTTAAAGCAATTATTTCATTCAACCTGCAGAATTGCTGGGGAAATGTGGTGGGTAGGTCCTGCAGGAAAGTAATGATGAAGCTCCACCTCCAACTCAACAAGTGAAGCGATGCTTTCTTTAGATTTTATTGAACTTGCAGGATCGGTGCATTCCTGAGTCCGGGGCCATTAGGTGGCACACTTGGGCTGTGGGTTTGGCAGGGCATGAATTCGCCTGTGGAACCCAAAGTACAACTGATTAATCACACATCTTTTAATTTATAGGAGATGAAGCAGGAAGAATGCAATAAAATGACATTTAGGCATGAGACACTATAAATAATCTGTCAGCTGGAAACCACTGAGCTTTCTGAATCTTTGGGTTTAGGGCAGTAGCAAAAGGGTGTCTTCAGGAGCCTTGTATGGATTTCATTAGTGATTTAGCAGAATTCCCAAGTTGTTGCTTAATCCCAGACAGCAACTAAGCCCCAGAGATCCCTGGTGGGAAGGGGGAGGGAATTGGAAGGGTAAAAATGAGAACGCATGGGCTGAGATAAAGACAGTTTAATAGGTAAAGCAAAAGCCTCATACACAAGCAAAGCAACCCAAGCCATTCCTTCACCTCCCTGTCCATCCCCAGCCTCCTCACTGGTGGGTTGGGGTGGGCAGCAGAGAAGACCTGGACTCTGTGTAAGCACTGCTCTGCAGTAAGTAAAACATGCTGTGTTTGCAAACCAAGCCTGCCCCATATCAGCTTCAGTGAAGAAAATGAACTCTCCCCCAGCCCAAAGCAGCACACAGGTACTCAATGTACAACTTACAGTGAAACCAATGTGAGTTACATAAACACACTTGTGGAAGGCTCCAAATGCTTAGAAAAGGGCTGTTGTTACTGCTCTTTGAAAAACAAATGGGTCAATAAGAAATTAATTATTTCAATTTTGTCCAGCTGTGCTGTAGGAACTGTATATTATGTAAGACTGTGAAAATAATACATACTTGGGATTATGTAGGATTGTTTTACAGGGCTGAGTGTTTCTGAAGGCTGTGGAATTTGAGTCAACAATTTCTGAGGTGAAGAAACCGAGCAATTAGTACAGAATAGTGTTTTACTTGTACCTATGAACCTTTTGGCCAATCCCATCCCAAAAGCTAATGATTTCCAGAGATCCAACTCACTTTAAATTTCTGTTTCCTGTTCTCCCAAGCTTCCTTCAGTTGACTTGACAGGGTTTTTTATTCCAGTGGGATGTAGCTGTCATGTGAAGTGCTAATTATAGGTAAATTAACTGTTGTTATTACTTATTCACCTTAGGCAAGAATGTGCATATGGGCAGTGTGTGTAACCAGAGAGCTGATGTGAAACTCCAGGAGAGCTGCTCTGAACTCTGGCACAGTCACCTGGGATTTCACAAATGAGAATTTTTTAATCTCTAAACACTGCAGCACCAATAGGAAAGTAAAACTCTGGGATGGCTTTACTCGAGCTGGACTTTGTTTCCAGTTTTCATTAATAACAGAATGAGCTGCGGAAATGACATCTGAAGGATCCATTGTGTTGCTGGCTGTTGGCCTGGGGATGACTCCTAATGAAATCAAAGGAAGTGTATGTATTCCTGGAATGTCTACTGGAGTGAATGTCCCTGGAATGATAAAGAAGTCCAAAAGCTTTAAGTTTGCTTAAAAAGCATGGGGAAGAAGCCTTCCATAATGAGGGAAGTCAGCATGGGTACACATAATTTTAATTATTTTATTTTTAATTTTGAGCTTATGTCCAATTCACTTTAGCTTTCCTCTGGCTTAATGTTAAGCCATATGGCCATGCAGGATCTAGAGCAGTGGGGTTGCACCCAGATGTGCCTGGTAGTGCACTGTGTTTTAAAAAAAGTAAAATAAATAAATAAATAAATAAATAAATAAATAATATTAGGCTTAGCATATGGGCATGACCAGGACTCTGAGTTTCCATTTTGTCTGGAGAGAAAAGCTGGAGTTACTGTGATTCCTCCATTTGGTCAGAACTCTTCGTTTAAGCTTTTACATCACTTGAAATTCCACTTGGATATGATTGCACACATATTCTCACCTATCTGCATTCTGATGTGAGAATTAGGTGCTCTGCTTATGTGGATTTTGGGATATTTATTTACATTTAAAATTTCATGGGTTTGGGTGGATGTTTGTGCATGACCAGACATGTACAAGTTGCCTGATGAAGGCATAATAGGAGATTAGTTAGTATGGAAGTTGCATTGTCTTTTCAGATTCTTTTGGCAATAAAAATCCGTTTCCAGGGAATATCTTGATACTGAGAGTAAACAAACAATAAGTATACAAATAACTTGGCATCGCTTTGCTTTGGGAAGGGAAGATGTTTAATTTATGATCAGGTTACAGCTACTAATTTAAAGCTTTTAAAACATTTAGAATTAATCCTTTGAAATATTAAAATACTTGAAGAAATAAGCCTAGATAGTGACTGTTTTATTAATCCACCATCCTGAGTCTCTCTGAGGCTTCTGCCCTCATTAGAAATGAGGTGTTATTGGAGCTGGGGGTACTGGCTCAACTAAGGCAAGGATCAATAAGGACAAGAACAGTGTCCAAATGATAAAAGTTTCCATCTAGCTGCTCCTTTCTCCAATTTCCTTACTGCAAGTAGCCTCTTTAAGAGAGGTAACGGTCCAGCAGTGAGCTCCACTATAAACCTGAAAAAGATGAATGATTCTTGTAATTTCTACCATAAATCTGCTGTGCACAGAAACAGGATGGAATTCAAGCTCTGTTTTAATGATGACCAAAGAGGGAATCTGCACGAGTGCCACATGTTTGGGGTTTGCTGTGTTGACAGAGGACCTATGGCCTGAATAAGAGGAAAGTCACAAACATCACTCTTGGACTATAGTGAAAAATACAGGGGTTATAAAGAAGTGCTGGGGGAGTGAAATAGGAGTGAGTGCTCCAGAGCCAGAAAAAAAACCTTTGCTAAGCACCTGTGTTTACTGGAAAGGTGAGCGGTACAAGATACATTAGCTGAGTTGGTGAAACTGGGACTTAGATGAACTTAAAATCAGGATTAAGGAGTTTTAGCAGAGCTCCTGAGGCCTAAACAAATTTTCTAAAAATACAACACAAGTTATTGCATGAAAGACGTTTGAAGCTTTCTATTCTAAAAGTGAGAAATGTTACCCTTTCCTCTATTTGTGTGAGAAAAGAAAGAACATTAACTAATTGGTATGCAAATAGGGATTGATCCTGACCCAGTTCTTTGCTGTCACTTGTCATCCTCTCAGACAGTCGAGCCATTATTCCAGTTCACAGAGCTAATATTTACACAACCTGGGATGACAGCAGGAGGAAAGTTCACGAATGAGCTCTTGCCCTCCCCCACCCCTTGCATTTGAATTAAATCCCTTTTCACACTTCCCCATCTCTGCTTCCGAAACTTTTCCTGTGGGACTTTCTCCCTGCATACGGTCAGCAGGACACCTGATGTCATAGAACTACAGACTCACTGAATGGTTTGGGTTGAAAGGGACCTTAAATCTGATTTTGTTGACCCCCTGCCATGGGCAGGGACACTTTCCACTATCCCAGGGTGTTCCAAGCCCTGTCCAAGCTGGCCTTTGATATGGACTCAACATATGCTAAAAACATGCTGAGCATTCCAGCTACAGCAAAGCAGCTTTCCAGGGAACAACAATTGTCACAAAGTCCTGGTGTCTGGTGTGTTACATGGCAGCACAGCTGAGGACATTGAATTTGCTTTCATCCTCTGAGATTTCTGAGACCCAGATATTAGAGAGAAGATGATGTATGCTGTATGAGCTTCATTACTTAATAATGTCCTAATTGTTTTGATCACCCCCTTGAGAGCATCCCTAGCAATATGAAAGTACCTCTGCGCCAAAAGAAAGGTGACAGACGGTGACAGGTCTTTTTTTTTTTTGAGTCCTGCCAAAGGATATTTTAGTGGACATTGAGATGAAGGGTGTTACACAGACAGAACCAGCTCTGGTTCAGATGTGAGCATTCTGCAGTCACGTGCTGGGAGCAGGGATGCATTTTGCCTGCTCCTCCTGAGAGGTGGATCCCCTCGGTGCTGGCTGTGTGTGCTGAGGCTCTGGGCACAGGGCTGAACTGCGGCAGGAGCGCTGCAGCAGCTCTGCACAGCACAGAGAGCCGGAGCTGCCTGAGCACAGCTCGCCTGAAGAGCTGCCTGCTCTGAACATATGCATTTCTAAATATGAAATATTTGTGTCTCGCTTTTTTTTTTTCCAGCATGTTAAGAAGGAGGCTTTGTTGATTGATTTCAGTGCTATATTCCTGTGGCATATGCCATGACATTGTTCCACAGATGCTATCACCAGCAGCATGGTACAAAAATACTCATTTTCAAAGCTCTGTGACTGCTCACAAGAAGCCTGAACCTCTCATAACTGTTCAAAGAGATCTGTAGAGGAAAACCATACTCTTATGCTACATTTGGGAGAAGTCAGCATGTGCGACTTCATGTTCATTTCAGATTTGTAGTAATTTATGCAGCAGTTCCTCCTGGTGTGGTTGTCTCTGAACATTGTGTTGGTGAACTGTTATGCAGGTTTGTGTAGGGATCCACAGCATCCCCTGGTTTTGTGTTTCAGCACAGTCTTCCAACAGGACAAGTTCTAGGAGTGCTTCCTGCCTTCTCTTTGCTCTTACACATGCATTGCAGGACACCCTTGCAGTTTCTCTGTGGTTTCTATTTCACATGCTGTAGCTGTTCGTGTCGGGCATCTTAAGACATTTTTAACAGCAGCTTATTAAAGAATGAAACATGAAGACAACAACCATATTTGTAACAACGAGTCTGTGCACAGCAATCCAGTACATAATATTCAAATAATGAGTAAAAATGCCTGTAGTGATATCCAAGAGTAGAGGAGTTGTTGCTTTTCCTGTGCTGTGTTGAAGTGGCAGAGGGGAAATGATGATGAAGATAAGGATAAAGACTGGTGGCTGTGTGGCATTCCTGATGCACTGCTCGAGGGCTGATAACAGGCTTGGGTTCAGAATTAGTAAAGAGAGTCTATAAATCAGGCAAGTACTTGGAAATTCTGATCTTATATGTTTGGTCTCTGGGATTTATTTTTGTTTGGTTGGTTTTTATTGATTTACACACAGCTAATGGCTTGCTGGAATTTACTCTTAGTCTGATGTGGGATGTAGGGATATTGTGTAAGGGAGATACCTCCTCCTTTCAAATCCCAGAGTTGCTGGAGGTTAAAACTTTGTAAAAAATGTGCAACAAAGAAGTGTTAGCAACAAATTGCCCTTTATTTTCTGATCCAAGTCACCTGACATAGATCCAGGTTATAAAAATTGAATGTCTCCCATCACATGGGTAGATTATTATCCATGGACAGACAGGAGTGATTGCTGTCACTGTCTGACCTGTGATTTCCTTTTCCAAATTTCCATCACTTTGCCTTAGCAAGTGAAAAGTAGTGTTTATACTGAACAAAGGTATTTCTATTGTGTAGTCTACATACTAATTCTATGAATAAGCAAGAAACAACATCCACATTTAGAAATCTTATCTCCATTCTTTTTGCCCTTGGTTGTTATGTGCATTCTTAAGAAATACACATTTTTTTGTCTTCCTCTTTTCACTTCCGAGTCCTCTTGCAGTTCCAAAAAGGAAAGTGCTTAGATGTGAGATCTCTCCTGCTTTCAGATATTATTTTAAAGTAAACATCACAATTCATCAGAACAGAGATTCATTACATTCCTGCTAAAGGAAATGGGATTTAAGGATATACTGAAATTTAAGAAGTTGATTACATTTGCTCAGACACGACTTTAGTAAGCACCATCTATCCTTGAATAAGACAGAAGGGCTGTATAATTAAATACTGTAAATTATAGTTTTCAACAGTTTCTAAAACTGCGCGCAGTGCTGCATTCTTTGGAACTTCAGAGAAACAGGAGCATCTGATTCCCTAAGTTCCCTTTGAAACTTGTGCTAGTGTGGATGAGGGGCAACACACACCTTCAAATGAATCAAGGATGCAAAGGCAACCTCGGCTGTGTCATTCTTGGGCTAGGAGGTGATTAGTTTTACAGCCATTTCTTATGCCAGCTTGGGGAGTGCAGCATTATTCATTGCAGTGTTGTGCACACTGCAGTCCCAGAAAAAGCCCTCGTAATTCCTAGGTATGGCTGTGTGCACCTAAATCAGCATTCCTGCTGAAGTTGTGCTCATTGATTGCAAAATGTCGTGTGCAAGAATAGCAGAAATCTTCAGAAACACTTGAAGAGGAGCCAGACTCCATGGAAATCAACAGATGTGGGAATGTGTAGGGCACATTATTGAGGAAGCAGCATAAGAAAGAGAGCTAAAAGGCTGGGAGCTGCACAGCATTCGTACCAATGTTTTGTTTGAAATACAAAGCAGGTCAGATTTGCAGAGATGTACTTTATGGTTTGGGTTCTGGTTGCACAATCCACTGGGTTCCCTCTCCCATAGTTTATGATGTCATCTGAAGCCACAAGGGAATTAGAGTCCTGTAATTCTCAGCACCTTTACATATGCATATAAACACACACTTTTTGTTTATACTTTGTATAATTTATATGTGAAATTAAGGCCCAACTTGAAATCAAATTAAATTCCTATGTAAATATTGGGTCTCACAAAGGCTGCTTTTATTAGAGTTGGGTTGGTTGATGTTGGTTCAACATAACACATACCTTGAGAACTGTGACAGCTCTAAGTGATTGAAAGGCTCCTTGCTAATTCAAAAAATGGACACAAAATTCCACTCCTTGATCCAAGCTTGGGGAAAGGGTGAGATGGATCGCTGCAGTTTTTGAGAGCGTTGCCTCAGAGGGGAACAGCTCCTCCAGCTGAGTGACTGCTGCTGTGGGAACGTGTCAGGGGGATGTTTGTCAGTCCTGGGGTCAGGGTAAATGGCTGAATAGAACAGCAGCAGAATCAGCCCACTGCATCCCCAGCAGCTCAGAAACACTGCTGTTGGTAGCTCAGCAGTCGTGGGGTGAGGTACAAGAAGTTTGCTTGGTCACGTGGTGGCAGAAATACTCAAATGTGTGCCTTGATCACTGGGTGTGCTGCCACCCAACCTGCCAGTGAGCAGCACTACCTTTGGTTTTCACAGCTTTTGTCGATCTGAAGTCACATTATATATTATCTTTTAACATAGTTTTCCAGAAGAAATAGAATCATGGAGAAGAAATGATAGCACGTGTCACATAAACCTGGATGTAAGAGGCACAATACTGCAGTAATGGGACATCTAGCCTGCTGGGATACTTTTGTAAATGGAAATTGATTTTCTCCAGGATTCTTTACTGGGTGAAATAAATTAAATATGCATTTAGTTTTACCGGTTTAAAAAATGTCTTCGTTAAAATAAGAAGAGCGATATGGAAACATGTTCCAATAAATTAAAGTAAGATAAATTATATCCAGCAGCTTGTTGAATACCTCAACTTATGAGGTTTTTCTGAAATCTGAAGAATACAACAGGGGCCTCCCAGGAAGGAAAAGCTGATGGAGATCTCTGGAACACTTTGACTAGTTATAATTTTATAACTAGATAATTTTAGCTTTGATGATGTAACCATGTGTCTAGGCTCTATTTTCCTCTTTCACATCATGCTTTTAATTTGATATGATTCTTCTTGTGAATATTTGAGGTGGAGTCAGTTTGGTTTAGGCCAATAGGCCAAGTATGACCTTAGAAATAAGACCATCAACCTCCAAAGGCTCCACAATTTCTTTTCAGACACTTAATAGGTTTTTAGGACACGAATGAAACTGTTGTAGTCATTTTGCTGGTATAATTTACTACATTAATGATCAAAAAAGTGAAAAAAAACAGAATAAAAATGTTAATTTCAAGCACCATTACAGAAATACAATACAACAGAATATAAAAAAAATCAGATAAGTGTTCATTTGCTGTAAACTGACGGTTGTTAAGAGCCCATTGCCCTAAAGCAAGCTATGTTTGGAGCAGCAGCAGACCGAGGTCACTGTCATTTGTGAAATGCAGATTACTTATTGGGGATTTTTGTTAATGTTTTAATAGAAAAAGGGGGTGATTAAAATGGTGTTTCTTCAATAATGAAGAGTCATCATTGTTCTGGTGATGGCATTAATACTCTGCTGCCTGTCGCTGTGGTGGCTCAGGCATCCTTGAACAGACACCCCAGACAGGTCTCGGTGTCTCCTGCATCCCAGCCCTGCTCCTGGCCTCCAGCTGCTCTTGTCCACCTGCTGATGGAGCTGCCCCTCTCTGCCCTGCCAGCGAGGGCAGACAGGATCTGAGCTCTGCTGAAGGGTGCCAGGAAGCCCTGCTATGGCCACAACTGGCTCTCTGTTTGCTCTCCAGCTGAAGAGGAAAAATCACATAATTTTTTACTTGTTGCTGGCTCAAACATCACAGCATCCTTTTACTATCACAGTAACATAACTGTGTTTCCCCAGAACTGAATCCCTGACAAAGTTCACATAGATAAAAAAACTTACAGTGCTCAGGTGACCGCAGTAGATCCTGCTGTGTCTGCTTCCCTATGATGAAAATTATGTGCAAGGTGGAAAGTAAGAGATACCAAATAAAAGGGGCATTCAGGTTTAAACCTGAGCAGCATTAGTTGAAACGTGGCTCCTTTGAGAAGGTTTCAGTCTCTGCAGCATTAGTCAATGCAAAATAGGTTTCAGAGCTGTTCCTTTGGTGGGAACTGGGACGCACCTTGACTGTTCACATTTGTTTAAAAGTTCAGGGATGACAAGGCTGCTCAGGTTGAGGCTGTTGTGCATGTTGACATCTCAGTCTGGATCTGAGTCTTGTTAGTTGTTTGGTGTGAATTACTTATAAATATCTAAAAACCAATCAGATTATTTAAAAATAAACCTAGCTGTTGAGTACTGAAGATATAGTAGGAGAAATTTAATTTGGAGTTAATATATATTTTTAAATAAAATAATTTCTCCAGTGCTCTTTTGCATGCAAAACAGACCTAGTGACACTTCTGATATCCTTCATGCATTTTGACATTTTTACATTTTCAGCTAGAGAAGCATGCAGTACACATTAGAAGGGATTGTATTAGCTTCTTATTTCTGAACTGCCTATTATTAAATAGTGGCTTAGAAAAATAAAATAAATCCAGTTCATGCATAAAGATGAATGGAGTAGAATAATCATTATGTGCATAAGTTCATCCTCTGAGTGTGGTATGGTTCTGGGGGAAGCCAGGCTCGTGCCCAGTGAGTGCCTGTTCCCATCTACTGAACACAAGGAGGATTTATTCATTTATTAGTCGAGGTTGGAATCTCTTGAGGGATTCAGGTGAGCTCAGCTGCTCTTCCTTCAAGACTCTCCCAAGAGAGGCTGTGCAGAAGCTCCTCTCTTGCTGTGAATTAGAGCCGAGGATTTGCTTCCTCCCCTCTCCTTGCACCTCAACTCAGCAAACATCCAGGGCTTTGCACCTCCTGGTGTAACCCCCCTGGCACAGCAGGACAGCCCTGGGAGCACCTGGGCTCCTGTCAGCGAGGAATACACTCCTCTCAATGTCTTTTCAATGCCAGACTGAGCACACTTTGTTCTACACATTGTAGGGCTCTGTGTGCCCATTGCCACGCTGGGAGCTGGGTGATTTGCTCAGGCATCAGGAGCTGCTTGTGCTGGGAAACATCAGGCATGAGAGCAAGTTGTTCTCAGAATTAAAGGCTGTGATACGTAATTCTGCATCCTGTTCATTTTTATAGGGTTTTTTGCTGTGAATAGGCAGCAAGATTAAATGCTCTAATTTCTGTGGTGTACTTGGAATGCAGGCAGGGATATTCTACAGTTTCATGAATAGGGAAACTCCCAGAGAAGAGCAGTGACTTGGGTCTACAAAACTCTCTGCTTCCAGTGTTGTGAAAAGCATAAGAATGGACCAGAACAGCATAGAATAGTATAGAAAAGATCAGAATAGAAGCAAAGCCTTTGATTTCTTACCTGTTCAAATCCATTTTAACTTCTGAGAATGTATTTCCTCTGTAAATGGCAAGAAAAAATAGCCCAGAGAAGCACATGGTAACCTTAGGCAGGATTTAAAATATTCCGTCTGTGAAACTGTTTATGATTAAAATATTGACACGCAATCAATAAACCTATGAAATTTTACCAAAGATAACTCTGCAGTGGTTGCAAAATTTTGTGGGATAATTAATATTGGAATAGTATGAACTAATTTAAGCATAGTATTAACTATGCATGCATAGAATTTGAAATATCTTTTGGCAGAATCAGAAGAAAAGACACTTAAGAGAGATGAGCATTCTGCTTTCTGCTGGTTCTCACATAAGTTTATGCTTTCCAACTTCTTTGGGCATTCTTCCAGCTAAGAAAGCCCAAATAGCTCTTTCTGTTGCTGCTGTCAGGGACTGAGCCACAAATACAAACCCAGGTTTGTGATGAAATGAATGGAATTGGAATATTATTCCAGATTTTTATTTTGCTGCAGGTGCATGTATATTTGTTCTAAAATAGCTTGAAGTAGTTTTAAAGCCCATTATTATTTTATTGGGGAATTGTTTCAGTGTTTAATATAGGAATTCTTTTATAGATTTAAATATATTTCCACACAGAATCTCTTTAAAAACAAGATGAAGCAAAAAAGTAGGGGTTTTTTAATATTATGAGTTCTTAATGCAGTAGATCTGAGATGATATGCTTATTTATCCTCTTCTGTGTGAGATCAAAGCTTTTTTTGTGAAATATATCCGTGATACAGAACATAAGAATAGTACAGCAATAAGGGAAGAATGTCTGATCCCCACTACCATAATCTGTACCCCCAAAGAAATCCTCACCTTGTGAAACTGCAGCTTTAAATAGAGGCAATGTTATTTATGATGCTCACAAATAAGCCCACTGGAAGTCAGGGAGCAGCTAAGATAATATCAGTCTCTCACAGGGTAGATATTAGCCAGAGCTGTATTTAAAATTATTTCTAATTGGAGTGTGATTCTGCATATTTTGTATCCCCATGCAAATACAGTGTGCAGATAAAGATTCTTTAAAAAAGATGTTCAGAGCAGCAGACACTTGGAAAACACTGAGTGTGAAATCCAGGAGCAGTTGGTTGATAATTTTCTGTATTTTGTATGGTTTTTATTGACCCAAAATGATTTGTTCCTTTATGAGAGAAGACACAACCTCACTAGCATTCCCCACCGTGTGTGAGACCCACTCTGTGCGGACTGCTGGGTTTTGAGAATTAACAAATGAGCTAAATGAATGCAATAAAAATAAATCAGGGATGGTGCATTGCAAAATGGGCTTTGTTCATTTATTTCTGACATGAATGGTTTAGTTTTAATTATTTATAATCCTTCGCAGTGCATTGTTAAATGTGCTGCAACATATTTTGTAGAAGTAATGAAGTTTTTGAAGTAGCAGAGCACAGTCCAGCTCTCACACGAGCTGGGTCTGGTGGGGACTGAGCACTGCAGGGGCAGAAGCACGGGAAGGTGCTGTTTGCTCCTGTTCCCCTGTGCTGGGAAGGATTGCACTGCCAGACTCCCTTCTCTGACGTTTGGGCTCTGTGGGTGCTGCCGGCTGGAAGCGGCACATCAGGTGCAGGTCAGACCCGAGCACCACGAGTGTTCTGCTTAGGAGAGCAAAGCTGCTGCTCGTCCTCCCGGCCAAACCTGGGAGCTCTCGGAGTGGCTGAATAAATCAGTGTCACACATGCAGATGGCACAGGAACGAGTTACACCCAGGCAGCCGAGGGAGCTGCACTGCTGTTCCTGGGGAAGATAAACAGGGACAGCAAAGGCTGCGAGTGACTGAGCACATACGGGAATGAGAAGTTTGAAACTGCAGCGTGTGCACATTCTCTGGTTCCACATTTTCACATCATTGCTTGCTCTCTCAAGTTGGCACTGGCAAATAAATGAGGACCTGAGTTTGGAGGCAAAGATTTCTTAAATAACCATAGACCTCTTTCATATGATTTTGCATGGGAGCTAAGGAACTGAATTGTCTCTTTTCATGCTGGAACAAGGAAAAGAGTTGGGCACTTGGGGAGGAGGAAAAAAAAGTTTCAAAAAGAACCAAATGTGATAATTCCATCTACTGTAGATACAAAAGAACTGACCTGAACTATATTTTAATCTCTTTCAATTTGTACAGAGCCTTAAAGTTCACTTTTGGTTCCGACTCTGCTCCCTCCTGTGAGTTTGTAAACTCTGAAACCATTCCAGTCGAATTTTCTGCATTTTATTTTTAGTACTCTCAGCCTGGTTGAAGTCATTAGCTACTGGAATAAAAAGCTGATGTATGAGATAACCCTCTCTGCATCCGTGTGGAGGTAATGGAAGATATCTGCTGGGGGGGGGTGGGGGGTGTTGATGCAATTTGCTTGAGGCAGTGAAAATAGTCACAGAAACTCACCATGGAAAAATCTTTTTACCTTTCATGTGAAAACCCCACCTGAAACCCTCTCTTTTGCTCTGTGTGTGTCATTGCATTGATAATAACCTGGCTAATGTCTTACCCTTGATGGGATGAAAGGCTGGATTTCACAGCTGTTTATGACATATGTTTCACACTATTGATAGATTCAGCACTGGAAATAATGCAGAGAAATTAGTGTCTTCTTTTTCCCACTTTATGATAGCAAATGTATCAATACAAGTGTGGAGATGCTATGCAAAGGCAATCAAATTTAGTCTGGCTTTATATGTATGTAAATGGTTGGGGTTTTTTTTCTATAGTATTTGTAGCCCTTTGCTGCTGCAATCATATTAATCTCTGATGACTTTGGGGAAGACCAGAAATGCTAATGAATAGCACAGCTTGTATGGGTTCTAGGATCTTAGCATTTATGGAGTATGCAGTCTGCTTTATTCTAATGTCTTTCTCATGAAGCCCCTTTCCAGGATTAACACAGGATTGAAAATACAATCCTTGATTCCAATCCTGCAGAGATTTATTAATGGTCTTAATTTTAAGCACTGATACTTCAGTAGGACTGTTCACAGTATGAAGAACCTACGTGAGACTTTGCAGAACTGAGATCCAAAATACTAACTTTACCTTGGTCTTCTTAATTGTAGCAGTGCACTGTTTCCAGGGACAGTTGCCAGCTGCCTCAATTACAGGGAGCTGCAGAGCAGGAGGTTGTGTTTGTGCATTGATCCTACAGTCTCTGACTTCACAACCCTGGTACCATCCAGTCACTGAACCTACAGACAATGCATATTCTTATTTTCTCTTACTTTCTTTTGCTCCATGACAGGAGTTACTCTTTGCTTCTGACCATTCCAGCAGCATAACTCGGTGCTGCCTCCTCTTCCTCTTCTTTCCATCCCCTGGAGTGTTGAGTATTCATTCGAAGAAAGAGAGGTACTATCATATCCACAGTTGTCTCCTCCTTCAGAAGCCTCACAGTGGGTTAATCTAAATTCCTTAACCAAAAAGAAGCAGCTGGGCTTTGTAGCACCCCTTTCTCTGCTCTCAGGGTCGTGCCAGAAAGAATCTGTCCTTACTGCATCACCTTCAGCCCCTCACAGCATGTGGAGACATTCTGAATTGAGCTGAAAAGGATGTATATGTCTTATTCCAGAAATAAGATGTGTCCAGTGTCTATACCATGTGCACATTCCGCTACATCTCCTGATAGTTCTCCCTATCACCCCTCCTCTCTTCAAGGACAGCGAGTTCCTACAAGGTTTCCTGTCATGATCCTGCTTCCTCTGGGCTTGTCAGAGCAGACACTGTGCTCCTGCTCCCCTGTTGTAAAGCTGCCGAGAGTTATATAAACAAAAGTAGCCGTGCCTGGTGCACTGCTTCACCCAAGTGATGTGAAGCTGAAGCGTTGCAGATGAGCCTGCAGTGCTTTTGTGGGGGTACCATGTAATGAGCCGATAAACCACACAGTTACTGCCTTCTCACATGGCATTTACTTTCTCCAGGGCAGGGAAAGCCAATCCAGGCTGAGCAGTAAATGGGCTCCAGCAACTATAAAAGCGAAATGAAAAGTGACACTTTTCAACTCAGCAAAATATAAAAGTGAGCTCTCCTTCTCCACTCCTCTGAGCGCTTGAGCTTTTGCTCCCAGCCAGGGCTGTCAGTTTAGACTAGACTCAGCAAAGTGAAAGCCTCTGCTGAAAGTATCCTATCATCATCTTAATCTTTCTCCTCACTTCTTCTTATTTATTAATTCCTTTTTATTAGGGCTGTTGGTACTCACTATCATACTTGTTTTGTTTCTTATACCTCAGGCATCCACAATGGTTTCCCACATGGAGAAAAGGTTGAACCTCAGTTTTAATGTAATATGGATCGAGTTGTGCTAAGTCTTATGAGGCCACTTCTTGTTTGCCTCTGGTGAGAATGTCTGTGGCTGTGCTGGAAAATTTCCTGGGTTTTCTGCCTGTGTAGGTCAATATTACTGAGCTGCTTTCTTTGGGAGAGGTAATGATTGCTGAGAACCCAAGATGAAGGTATTGCAGCAGTGGACTGCTGTAGCAGTGTGCTATTGATAGCAAATTCTGTTTCTTAGCTGTTGTTGAAAGCAGAATGCTGCCACAATCGTTAGAAATGTAAACTAATTCCTGGTCTGTTTCAAGAGTTCGGGGCAAAATCTCCCCTTTGTCTGTATCTGTGCTTTCATCATTACTGATCCTTCCCCACCTACTCAGCACCCTCTTCCACCAACACTGCATGTCCAAGGTTTGGTTTTCCCTTCTGCCCTTTCACATTCATCATCTCAAGTGCAATATTCATGTATGATTTTTTTATTCCCTTCAGATTCGAGCTTTTATATTCCCTTCAAATTTTGAGCTTTCTATTCTTCCTTGCTGTCATCTCTATTCTTCTCTCTGAAGCCATCAATTACCAGAGTATTTCTTAGGAAGACCTTAGGCCAGTGACTGATGTATAGTTTTTGGACCAGAACAGAGTTCTGTGTGTATGAAATCACTTTTAAGACAAGTTCATTACCCTTCCATTTCCATTAAGTGTTTTTTTGCTTCCTTGTCCATACAGAACTATGGAGAGCTACAGCTTTTGGCCAGTAGATCTTCACCTGTTGGCCACTAACAGCTTTTGTACTTTTGTCTTTGCAAGACTGAAGTCTTCTGACACTTAGGTACCCATCTTCACTGCTCCTCCCTTGCCTCCAAATGCTGTTTGCCTAATTGCTTTGATTATATCATTGCTTAGTTACTTTGGTTGTGTTTCCAGACACAGGCTGTGTCTAAAGGTGAAACATTTTCTAGACCTTGTGTATTAAAAAATAAATTAAATGGGAAAAAAATCTGATTCTCTGTTTCAACTTCTCTGACATTTTGTGAGCATCTTGCCTCTAGCAGTGACCAGTTAGGTTCTGTAAGAACAGAATAGGACAAAGATTTCAGAGAATGTTTATAGGAAACCCATTCCCTGCTGAGTCAGTGGAAGACTGATGGTTTTCCAAGCAGCTCTCAGCCTGCATGACAGCCTGCTGTCGATGTGTTAAATCTCTTAAGACCCAAACCACACTCTTGTTCAAATACTTGACTTTTCCCCTGGGAAGCTTGCACGGCCAGGAATGGATTGCTGACCATTCCTAAAGGAAGTGTCCTGTCCTGTTCATTAAGTGGATGATGCTAACAAACCTTGAATCACCCATTAGTGAGTGGTTAAATAGAGTGGGAGCAAATGCACTCCATGCACGCTTTCAATTCTCATGGTCTGAGAAATACAACAACCTGAGGTACAAGACAGGTGTGACTTCTGCTCAGGAGAAAGGCAGGCCAGGCCCCAACAACAGGGATGCAATTAGCACAAGGCTGTCTGGTGGAATATTTTGAGAAAGAATTCTTTTGTTGTGGATAAATTTTCAGGATTAGTGTGAGTAACTGTTAAATTCCTCAGTTATATTGGTGGAGAGAGAGAGCTCAATAGATCTGTGATAGAATAGGGAATTTAGTTTGTTTTGTGGTGTAAGGATAAGAATTGGATACAGTAGTTGCAAGGGGAATATATCTTTTCCTAAATCCTGATATAAAATGGTAGCTCCCTCTTTCTGTCAATACTCTCAAGATTATTGCTTTTTTTGTCTCACTGGAAGTCCAATTTAGGAGTCACTGGGGTTTCTTAAAATTTATAGGTTTGACTCACTGAAAGTTTAAGCCTCCAAGTTTATAAGCAGTTTTTCATATTTTGGTGAGCCAAAAGAGGATAAATGCATAATTTCACGTCTTTTCAGAAATAGACAATATGATTTCTTTGTTCTCTCCAAAACTTTTTAGACTCTTAAATAAGTCTAAAGCACAATGCAGTGCTGTAAATTTGAGACAACTTCTTTTCCATTTTATATGAAAGGACTCTGCCCATCTCTCTGTCCTTTCTCTCCTTTATACAAAATATAATATAGGCATATTTCTGTGAATGAATGGGGGTCAGTAAACTCAGCACTGGTCTGGTATGTTTTACACAAGAATCAGGTGATTAACACATCAGACCAGGTAATTAGTGCAATGTCTCATAAAATCAGGCTTCAGTTTTATTAGGTATCATTATCTACTAATGTAATAAATTTAAGAAGTTATTAAAATCATGGCAATTTAGATCTACAGATAAAAACCTAGACCTCTGTGTGCTTGAATTAATTTAGTTTCCATTACTTCTTTTGAGATGGGTTATCTGCATTCCATTACTTCAGGTGCATCAGAAGTGACTCCATGAATGACAAGTGAATTCATGTTTGTTAATGTTTGTAATGACTGTGGGTATGTGGGTATTAGAATGAAGTGAAATTCCTATCGATGTAAAGGTATTAAATATTCTAACACAAACTTGCCATGCAATGAGAAAGCACAGCTTCCAGAAACCTACACTATTGTTTCAAAGAGAAATATTAAAAATTCCAACTCAGGTATCCATTTATGGATCAATAAATAGCAGCCATACAGCTTTATGGCTGTGTTTAATCTCACATATGTAAAATGTGCTGTGATATATGACCACTATTTATCTGTATCCTAAGAGCTCTTCCACAGGAATGTTCAGAGTCCTTCCCTTGGGAACTACACAGTTAAAAAGAAAATGAACATGAGAGCTTGGGAGAACAAATACACCCAAAGATGAAAAAATAATTTATAAGTAGTAAGTCATAGAGAAATCTCACATACTGATCAAGTGGGACATCAAGATTTCTGTCAGCTCCGGGCTGTGCCCTAAGTCACAGGGGCCAGTTCACTTTCACAAGCTGTTAAAAACATCTCAAGGACTCTTCACTACCTGCTGCTTCTGCCCTCTTTGCCCTGCTTGGAAACATTTTATGTTCCTGCCTGAGAATCCTCTGC
The DNA here is from genome assembly GCA_013398075.1 of Notiomystis cincta. Classification (NCBI taxonomy): domain Eukaryota; kingdom Metazoa; phylum Chordata; class Aves; order Passeriformes; family Notiomystidae; genus Notiomystis; species Notiomystis cincta. The sequence continues at coordinate 221,180 of VZRX01008474.1, forward strand.
TTTCAGAAATGATCATTGCTGTTTTGGCAGAATAACTCTGAATGTGATGTTGGCTAAAGCTTGTTCTACCCAAGGGAAACAATAAGGAGAAATAAAGCATAACATGGTAATATCTCAGTCTGACCCCTGGGATCTGATAATTTTTCCATCAAATTACTGACTTAGCCCAAGTTGCTTTTGGCAAATTCCTGTTCCCTAAGCTTATCTCTGTTCTCCTCTGTAATGAACCAACTCCTGTTCCTGCAGTGGAGCTGGATTTCCATAGGCATGGCTTCAGCTTCCAGCCTGGGAATGTGCAGTTGCTCTTGTCCAGCAGAGGTGAATCCTTGCTGTGACTCAACACAGTAATTCTTGTTTTTCTAAGGTGTACTCATAATGTGAATCACAGCAGATACAGAAATCCTGTAATGAAAGGTAAAAATCTTTAAATTCCAGGTCTGTGCTGCATTCCCTGGATATTTAAAATGTGGAAAATGTCCCCTTACCATTCAAGCTATGTGGATTAATATATAACTCTTGGTTTAGAAATTACATCATCTGTATTATTAATTAACCCTAACACTGCTATTTCTGTGAGGTATCTTATTGTTTTCAGCACAAGTTTTCCTCCTCCTGACCTTTTGAAGAATCTGTATAGATTCAAAAAGACAAAATGTTGAAGAATGTGAGCCATTAAAACTCTGCAGTTGTTTTCAATTTATCTCTATTAAAATATGCATACTTTTAAAATTGGAATAAATGCTGACCTATAAAGAAGACAAGAAACATTTCCAATTTAAAACAAACAAGCAAAAATAGGTAACTCCCCTCTCCTTGCATCTACTAAATTTCAAGTTTGATAGATTATCCTTCAGATTCCAGATATGTTAAATCCTTCAGTCTAATATTCAGAATACATATTGACAGTGCTACTATCACATAAATGGGGAAAGATGACTTTGTGTTTTAAGCAAAAGGTGAGATACGAGACTGATTAATTTATTTAGAAACAAGTTTAACAGAAGTTGCGGAACTAAAACTATTTTTTTTCAGTATTTTTTCTGGTGACAATGATATGAATTCTATAAATTATTATTTTAATAATAGTGATTGGATTTCATCCTGTGCCTCTTTATTTTAAGAAAAAAATATTGGCATAAAAGTGTCTGCCTTGATCTCTTAACTTTTTTCCAGTTGTTGGGGTGTTGTTTTTTGATTTTTTTTTTAAATAGAGCAAAATATTGAACCATGTGAAAAAACTATTTTTACCACTTCTAAGGGAGAGGAATTATTTCTTTTTTACCTCTTCAATACTTTGTCTCATCATCCATTGAGGATGGATATGAATATATAACTCATTAGTTGCTGTGAAACTAAATCATTTGTCTGGAAGGTTTAAAGACCCTTGGATTTTAAGCCCTATGGACATGTAATTAAGAACATATGGAAGAACATAAGCATCTGGGCTATGGCTCATGCCCAATTTTGATGAATCATGTAAGTGTAAGGGAAAGAGAATAGTTAGAATTAGCATTAAATTAACTCTGACTCCTCTGGAGAGAGCATCACAGAGTCTGGAGCCTTTGGCCTCAAGAAGAGGCAGAATTGGTCATGGAATCCCAGAGCTGTAGAATCCCAGACTGGTTTGGGTTGGAAAGGACCTTAAAGCCCATCCAGTTCCACCCCCTGCCATGGCAGGGACACCTTCCACTATCCCAGCTCGCTCCAAGCCCCGTCCAACCTGGCCTTGGACACTCCCAGGGGCAGCCACAGCTCCTCTGGGCACCCTGTGCCAGGGCTTCACCACCCTCATAGGGAGGAATTTCTTCCCAATATCCCATCTAAATCTACCCTGTCTCAGCTTAAAGCTATTCACTTTTTTCCTATCAAAAGCTCAGGTCTGTGTTCCTTGCTTCAGTGGAGGGCTGGTCTTTTGTGCCATGGATTGTGAACTCAGATCCAGGAATGGATTTGAACCCAAATTTCCCACAATGGGTGAATATGCTAACAGGTGACTGGGATAAATCCCATAATACTGTCAAACTTGACAGGGACTGTACATTTTGTGCAAAACCACCTAAGCCCCACCACTGTCAAATGAAAGAGGGAATTTTATTCTCTCTGTTCCCCTCTGATATATGTTTGGCTGTCATCTTATTTCATAGTTGAGGCAATTGAAACACTGTTTAAATGTGTATCATAAACCTATAGATGAGAACATTTCCCTGCTGGATTTAAACCATTACCCCCAAAGGTGTTAAAGAAACCACGCTGTGTGTCACTTTTTAAGATCAAGGGCCATTTTTGATGTTAATGCGTAGAAAAGGCAGATGAACACTAACAGCTGCTTATGCACAGGCTGGTGAATTGAATAGGGAAATACTTCTGTTCTGGAAGTCAGATCTCCAGAGAAAAATGATAAATTGTGAGCATCCTTAAGTAAGAGTGATAGTCTCTAAGGATAGTTGAGCAAGGCTGATAATATAAAATATGTAAAACGGGGAAAATATTTAATACTTCTGTTTCTCTGCTCTAAGCAGTTGGAAGGGTTGTGTTAACAATATATACGGTGCTGCTGTGCTCAGGCATGCAGGAGAAATGCAATATATTAGTTCTCAAATCAGTAGTTTGTGAAATGCTTTTCTGGTATCCAGGGATTTTCAGGACTGTTACACTGATAAGGAGTCAAGGGCAGTCTCCTCATGGGCTGGGATGGCTCTCTTGGGAGAAGAAGGGAACAGAAGAAAAGGAGCAGCAGATTAAGAGCTGGACATTTTAGTGCTTCTTTACTTCCAAATGCTGATTTTTGTTTAACTCTTCCGTCTGCAGATTTTTAAAACTCTGCAGCAGCTTCAGTTCTGACTTAGAGCTGATGAATCACCTCTGTACAAAAGGCCTTCTGTAGGAAGTTGTGGTGTACAAGGAGAACCTCACACCAAGGGAAGTTTATTTCCACAGGAATTCTATGTGATTGCTGTGGGACAGATAGGAGAAAGAAGAGAAACTTTCCCTATAGACCCCAATACCAAAGTTCTGGTATTAAAGTCATCCACAGGGAAAATACATGGGAGATCAGCAAAAATGGGGAGGATTATTGTTACCCCTTAACTGGACAGCTTGTTAAACTGAAAGGTCCAGTGGAATTTTTTTATTATTAAAAAAGAGATAATAGAGACAGGTATCTTTTTGAGGCAATCCAGTTTTCTTACCCCAAAAAAATAAAAGTAAAAAAGGAAAATGTCTTGCTTAGAACTCTACCAGTCAAGTTCCTAGACCCTGCATTTGTGCCAGGAAAGCCCCTGATTCAAACTCTGCAGCTTTTTGCTGTATTTTAGGTGATGCATCTGAAGTTTTTCATGTTTTCTGGATGCCTAATAGAACACCATTATTTTCTATACTTACATTGTCTGAAACACATAACTTCAATCTACCAGCCTCGAGGAACTGCAGCCTCACCATAACACTTCTTTTATAGCTTGAGAGAATTTTTTACACCTGAAAACTGGGATTAAGATTGTAAATTCTTTTAGAAGAGAGTTGATACTCAGTTACATGTGGCTTTGTGATTGATGACTATATCCTGCTCAGCTAATCTCAGCTTGCCAGTAAAGCCTTTATGACTATGAGAATTTTAGGTCCTTTGATTTCTGTGATAGATTCCTTAAAGCTGCTCAGACTTTGCTGGATAATTGCTACATCTCTGAGGCGTCACTTTTGGTCCAGGGAAAGGTGGCATCTTCTTTCAAACAGTTACTGTTGGTTTTGATCTGTTTGTAATGTACAGCATTAAAGAAAGCAGGAATAGGAACAAATGATACCTAACCCCTTGCTTGGCTCTGTAGGGCAGTTTCAGAGTGTGCTGGCTGAAACCCTGTTTGCTGAAGAAATCAAGGACAGAAGGAGAAAGCTGTCATGAGACTTAGTGAGTCTTGAGTTGAATTTTTAGCATGTTTTTCCTTTCAGGTTAGGAACCATGTGTGGAAGACCTGTGGTTTTAAAATTGAAGTGAAGCCGCAAAACCTCCTGCCAGCAGAGTTAGTTTCTCTGGTTGTGCTTAAAATGGTTCCTCTGTTGCATGCACAAATCAGCTTCCTCTGTGAAAGCAGCAGAAAGCTCAACTCAAAAACGACTTGTATTGGTTTTGGTGGAAGAATTGTAGGCCATGGTTCTTATAGCTCTGTTTCACAGTTTTACCCCAAAGTTTCACTGACTTTCCCCAGGTCAGAAACTGCAGAACCTCACCTGTGCAGTTACCACATGAAGAGATTTTTGCCTGTTCAAAGCAGGATATTTTCCTGCACCTTGTCACATGCAGCTCCAAGTTTGTTCAGCAGTGAATTTTGGAAAAGTTGCTCAAGAATAAAAGCAGCACATCACAGTATAGTCCTCACTGGAAAAAAATTAGTATGGGTGTAGCAAGTCCTGCTATTGCTCAGCAGGAGACAGAAATTCCTGCCTTCCTTAGTCTTTGAGCTCTTGATTTAGAGAACTGGAATTGCTTCCAGAATCCCTTTCAGTATGCCTGTTATGGATAAACTTAGACCCTCACCAGTCCAGGTAGAGTTACAAACGTGTGGAATTAGAGAAAAAATAAGGGAAGATTGGAGCAGAGCTGCCCACCACATTTTGCTGCCTGGAATATATTCTGCACCCTTACAAGTTTTGCAGGGTTCAGGTTTTCAGTTTGGTAAGAACACTTTTCGTGTTATTGTAGCAACACTTTGAGCATGTGTTTTCTCTATTTTCTTTACCTTTCTTCTTTTCACTGTATCACCTCACTTCCTCTATTCTCTTTGACATTGCTCTATCCTTTGATAATTTTTCCACTTTTCTTTTGTATTTACTTTCCATTTGTTATGTTTTTCATTATTCTCTACCAAATACTCTTTCCTTTCTTATTCTCTCCTTCCACTATTGTCATCTTGTTCCCACCCCCCTTTCCTAAATTATCCTGCATAGGTCACTTATGTTTATCTTTCTAGCGTTTCTGATTTTATTTCTGTTATTTACTCTCAGGAAATAAAAACATGCCCATGCCCATATATGCACAGTTGTTTTTTTCTAGTCACCCTGAAAGAAAAACTGAACCTTGCAAAAATCATGAGGGAGCAGAAGATGTTCCAGGCAGCAAAGCCTGTGGGTGACTCTACTTGAGTTCCTTCGTTATTGTTCCTCTAATTTGATGTGTTTGCACTTGTGCCTGGACTGATGATGGTTGCAGTGGTGTCCTTATTACACTCATCCTTTCTTCAAGGGCTCTTCTCTCTGGCCCTCACACATCCAGGACCTGACTCCAGTGAGGCCTCACTTGTGCACACCTGCCTGGTGCAAAGGTAAAACCTCGGCAGTGGCTGGGAGTGGAGCTGTTCCTGTGCCTTGTACCAGGAGCAGCACACCACGCAAGGGGTTCAGGCTCAGGGTCCCTGAGCAGGGTGGCAGCAGCACTGAAGGACATTTCTAAAAGTGATGGTGACTCCTGGTCCTGCAGGACCTGGAGAACAGCAAGGGCAGGGACTGGGTGATGTTGCTCCAGTGGGTTTGGCTGGAGGGAGGCTCCCGTACGCAGGCTAGAGGTAAATGTCCCACCAGGGACCCACCAGGGGCTGGCTTTGCATGTTGGCCTTAAGGGTGGAATCCAGCATTGAAGCAATACAAGATACTGCAGCTTCTTTGTGTCAGCAAAGACTCCCTTTGGAAAACATTGTTTAAAGTTTCGTTCAACTGTAAAATAATCTGATGCATAAAGTAAACCTTGTTTACTACCTTTTAGCAAAAGAAGCTATTAATAAAATAGATGCTTTCATGAATAAAACTTTTGAAACCTTGGGAAAACCCAGAACTCCTTCTGCCTGGAACTGTTGTTCTTGAAACTCCGTTTTATTCGGTTCTTTCATTCTTTTTTCTCTCCCACCTGCTTTCTACCAGCAAGCGCTCTGAGACACCAGGGCTGCTGCGCTGTGCTGGGAGAGACACAGCTCCAGCCAGGCTGGCACTGAGCATGTCCCCTTGTGCCCGAGGGAAACAAGCCCTGGAAGTGTGTGGAGCTGCAAGGGAGGCAGTGGAGCCAGGCTGCTGTTTGTGCCTGAGCCGCTCCCTCCACCTCTGCCCAGTGCTCTTCCTGGGGAAGGGGCAACGGTGCCTCCTGCTTTGCTTGCCCAGTGCGACAGGGCTCTGCTGTCACCTGCCTGCAGAGTCATTTGCAAACAGGCTCTATCGCTGGGGAGCAGAAATGTGTTTTTTTTTCTACCCGAAGCAGATTTATAGTCTGGTTTCCTGTCAGATCTTTGCATTTTCCTTCTCCGCCCCTCCCAGTCTCTGACACACTTTTTCTTACTTTCCGTGTAGCTCTTTGCTCGTTCTGCCACCAGTGCCCCAGCCTCCTTCATTCCTGATTCTCCTGAAACTTTTGTACTTTGGGGGCCAGGGGGTGTTTTGGTCCTTGTGTTTCCTTTACTTTTCAACAGCTGCAGAGCACAAATAACTTCTTCAAGACTCCTGGAGAGACACTGACAAGTGCATGGAGGCAACGTAGAGAGTGCAGCCTGCAGCAGCTGCAGCTAGACAGCCGGTCACTCATGAGCACCCAAGGTAAGGAAAGAGCAGACAGAGCAGCACCACCTCCCTGCTGGCTACCACAGCACTTGACTCTGATCACTGAAGGTTCCACTTCCACCTTTTTTTTGTGTGGATATGTAGGAGTTTCTTTGAAAATGGTTCCATTCGTGCTTTCCTTGCCCTCAACAGGTGTGAGGTCAACTTTGCATGAGCCAATCCTTGGAGCCCAAGGTTCGGGGAGGCTGTGGCTGAAGTGCAAATGTGCACTGGGAAAGAGAGTTGATAGAAAGGGGAGATGAAGGACTGATCATCAGCACTGGTCTCCAGGGAATTTCTAGTTCTGCCCATAGTATGTTGTGCTTTAGCCCTTTCTTTAAATCTCTTCACTGAGATTTATGCTTTCTGTTAACGGGTAAAGTCTTTCTTATTTGGTTTTCTTCCTCTTTTCATTTGTTCTTCTCACTTCCTTTTTCTATTCTCAACCCTCTTTATTTCTTGTTATCTTTTTCACTGGTTTTTTATGCCTTTTTATGCCATCAAGAGCATTTTCTGCGTGACAAATGTTTCCCTTGTTCGTTCCTTTCCTTTCCCTCTGCCTTCTTTCGTGCCTGTGCAATAGACTGTACATCCTCCCTCAAGCTCTTAATCTCTCCCTCCTTCCTCTCTGTCAGTTCCTTCTTGCTCTTGTGTTCCCCTTTCCCATTGCTCCTCCAGCTTCACACACTCACTCCTACTTCCTGCTCCATGCCTTCTCTCATGTGTTTGCTGCCCTGCCAAGATCCCTTTGCCCACACAGAGGTGTTGCCTCTCCCTTGGGCTGTCCTTGCACACATATCTCCTTCCTGTCATTCTGTTCCATGGACATGTGCAGGATTTGCATATTTACAGGTTTGGGGATGCATCCCAAAACAGGATCCCTTTACACTTGCACAGCTTACTTCCAGTGCTCAGGCTCACATTTAGTCATTCACAACACATAACCACTGTCATCCTGTCTCTCTGTTTCTTTCTGTCTCACAAACAGCATTTTCTAATACCTGTAACTCCCTTTGTCTTCCTCTCCACTCTCAAATACAGACTGCCCTGACTTTATGTATTCTATCCTTTCTCTTTCTGCCATCCCACTCCCTCCTACCTCCTTACCACAACTCTCCACCAGATTTCTCTATCTGTTTTTATCTTTATATTGCATTCAAACTAGGAGGAACTGCTGTTGCAGATGGGCTTGCACTGCTGCCTTACAATCCCTGCTGCCAGCCTGTGGGGGAACCAGAGGAAGTATTGCAGTGTCTCAGCTCCTCTTTCCTCTGCAGAATATGCAACCTGAGCAGAGGAAGAGCTTAGTGATGGGACTGAAGGTAGATGAAAAAACAGGAGAGCACAACCCAAAAAGCCTTTGGAAAACTGTAAAAAAATAGTCCCAGTTGTCTGTAAATCTTTTTATGAACTTAATAAACTTCTGGAATTCCTGCCCCGCAGCAGAACTTCTAATCTGACACAGGAATAGTTTTTGTCCTGTTGATTCCTATGGGATTCCAAGTCTCAGAGGTAGAAATTCTCAACTCTAATGCTGTAGTGGGAGTAACTTTGCTCCTAGGATCTGGAAACAGCTCATGTCTTTGATACCAGACATCTTGGTGAGTCACCAAGATCAGGCACAGCAAAAAACTGCATCCAAGGACAAAATCTGGTATTCTTCCTTGCTTAAATTTTTATGCTTTGAATCAGATATGACAAATAAGTGCATGTCTTTGGTGAAGTTTTTAGCCTCACCTTCTTAAGCAGAACTATTGAGACTGAAGATTTATTTCTATGGATGTTCTGATGTCGTCTTTTGGGAACTGAATTAGGATCGCTTATTAAACTCAGCTGAATTAATAAGAGAATTATTATGTGGGAGAATTCTCTTAGCGATCTGTCCTGCTCTCTCAAATTGTCCCTCTCCTTATGAGTGAAAGGAGCTTAAATTTTATGTTTGCAATTATAAGATATCCTTTCTGATTCAGAGCTAGAAAACTGTGGCCTTTGAGCTGTGAGCATTCTCTTCTGAATACAGAAACAGGCACATTAAAATATCTTTGACTTTTGGAACTTGCAAAAAGTCCACAAGCCTAGAACAATAAAATAAGAGATGCTCATTTTATACATACAGGTCTAATATGACTCTTTCTTACTCAGTTGCCACTCATCCTGTGATGGGAACAGCATTTGTATTCCTCTGAGTCATTCTACAAAACTTGTGGATTTTGTGTCTTGTTTTGTCAGTATTTTTTGCCCCTATTATTGGTTCTTTTTGTAAAGGCTGAATGTCTCCCAGAAGTAAATTGGCAGAGACATCTCTTCTTTCTCTCTCTCTCTCTCCTTTTTTTTTTTTTTTTTTTTTTGCATCACATAGTTTGCTTGTGTTGAGTTAAAAATGGACATTTTCAAAGGTGTGTTGTGACATTTGCAAGGGGACCTGAAGACAGAAATTTTATTTTTTTTTGTGTGTGTGTATGTCCAGTTTCTTGAATCGTGTATCTGTCAGAGGAGAAATTACAGTGGGAAAGAGCCTGGAAACTTTCTATCCTATTCAGCAAATTGCTGTATCAAGAGAGCCAACCCCAGAACAGAAATTCACAATCAGTGTTTGACTCCCTCTTCTTATGCAAGTAGTTACTTCCAATTAGACTTAAATCTGAACTAAAGAACAACAAAATTTCAGTGTGAGTGAAAAGAGAGAACCATCTGACTGCATGGATGTTACAATTTAGGACAATTTGGACTCACTCTAGAAGGATGCATCCCAAATAACTGGGATATGCTGGGAATGCCATATACCAAATGACCTTGGTTTCTCTACAGTTGCTTGGTGAAAGTTTTCATCAGATATATGGGATGATTGCTCACAGAGGATGAAATTTATAGAGATCCTTAGCTACCCACTTGTTAGCAGATGGCTCAACTCTCTCTTTGATACCGAAATACATCTTTCATGAAATACAAATCTTTCACTTAGATATGGTCATTAAGTTGTGTAACTGATGGTGGGGCTTGACCTATGGCAGCTTTCTTTGGCAGTAGCCTCCACAGCAATCTAAACTTCAAAAGAAATATGGAACTAGGCTTTGTGATTTTCAAACTCAAGGGTAAAACCATAAACCCCACCAAGTTTGGTCAAGTTTTGCCACTGATATAAGAGAAAAATTCTTTGTCTCTTCTCTGTTTTGCCACTGCTGTCTGTAGGGTTTGCCTTTACAGAACACTGTCTGCTTTGCTGCAAATCCAGCATCTGCAGTGAATCTGCAATTCCTTTTTCAGAACAAATGATGGGGTTTTACAGGTCTACATGTAATAAGATTCTCCATCTCCACCCTTCCCCCAAATTTTCTCTTAAGTGCTGCCTTCACCCTCTAGTCTGGGTCACTTATTTAATGGCAATGAACATTTTCAGAAAGGTAACCTTTCTGCTTGTGATTTGTTCAAGGACTCTGGAATTATAATGGTTGCTGTCAAATGTATATAATTGGTGTCTGTGGCACACATCCAATGAGTGATAAAAGCGTCGTTGTCTCTGCTGCTATAGTCTGTATTCTCTCCCTGTATCACCCTCTCTCTTCTGCTCCTCTCAGGCAGGAGGAGAGTGCAGTGCCAGGCTGTTTAAAGTGCAGTTAGACAGAACAGCAGCTCTGCCAGATTCCCTGTCACAGCCTGTCTCTGCTCCAGGCAGAGCATTCCCTTGGCTCAGGGTTGGACACTGACTTCAGTTAAGCACAAGGGTCTCCTGTGAACTTTATTTTCAAACACCTCCCTCCATAACCTCCTGCCAACTATTTGGGCTCTAGGAAGGTCAGTAGTTTGTGAGTACCATGGATCCACAACTTTAATGATCTACATGGAGCATTTTACCAGCAGGTAAGAACTTTGAGCTTCCAGATACAAAAAGCAAACACACAGGGTGGGTTTCTCACAGCTCACAAAAGTGTTTTACTAACAGCACCCAAAACTGGCAACATGGTGTGCACTGTCTGCTCCCAGTGCTGAACATGTGGTGAGAAGAATATTCCTGTTATGTTAGTCCTGCAAATCCTATTTTATCTTCAGGGCTGGATGGGGCATTACTTTCTAATGCTGTCTACTTCAGTGAATCTGTTTAGCAGCTCAAGAGGAAAGAGAAATTTGTCAAATCTCACTGGAAATCTATCAGAAATGTCAGATGGAATGCTGTAACATTCTGGTTTTGTCAAAAGGATAAATGTATATACAGCTGTGTGTGTGATACTATTTGTAGTAATTGTTGCCTCAGTGCATTTCTCTGTGTGAAGTAACTTGGTGCAGTATTAAGGGATGTGTTTGTTCTGGTCCCTGGGGCCAGCTTGGCCTTACACAAAGGTACTTGTTATTTGCCCAAGTCAGCTCTGGTTTTTGGAGTTCAGGGGAGGAATCAGCTTCAGTGTAGCCAAGGAAAGGAGTTCCTCTGAGCACTGGGCAAATTTTCCTCAGGTTGTAATTGAGATGCTGAAGACCAAATGTAACATAAGTTTTCTGTTTAAAGTGGGATAAGGATTTTGTTTCCATCTGCATGCAGAGGAAGCTGTATGGTAGAATACATACATGGTTGTCATTAGCAGCTGAAGAATTGTTTCCACTTCATCTTTATAGCTCTAAATGTGTATAAACTTCTCCAATCTGGCTGTGCCCATACTTGAAATCAGTCTGAGTGTACTTAATAGGTTGTTACATACATTTAATATATTTGAGCACAAAAATAAGTTCCTCCAAGATTTGAAGCACTAATAGAGACACCTTTCAAATATTTCCCTCTAGGAACTCTGAATCCTGATGAAACTGGGAAAACACCCAAAGGGTGTCAAGTCTTTTTTATACCAAGTACATTTCCTAACTACAGCGAAAATGGTGATTGAAACTTTTCTCTTTGATCATTAACTGAAAAATTATCACATTTATAAGATCATTTGAAGGCTTCTGGCTTTTAACAACTCAGTTCAAACACCAGTGGCCTACAGTACTCACTGACCAAACTGGTCCATTGCATGGAGTCTGTGTTTAAAAGAATCCTTTCTCCCTGGTTGCAGTTTTGTGTGGATCCTTTTCCAAAGTCTACTGGTGCATCCTGGTCTTTTACAAGAACAAGTCATAGTGTCTATCCAGCATCTGCTTCCTGCATCTCATTGCTTGGCTTTTTCTGAATCACTGAATTATTTAGGTTGGAAAAGACCTTTAAGGTCATTGAGTCCAACTGTCAACCCAGCACTGCCAAGTCCAGCACTAAATCTGAGCACCATGTGAAGGTAGTTTACATTCCATATGGTTTTTGTAGTTTATAATGAGGTAGTTAGTGAGATCATCAAACTCTTTTCACTAATGATTTGCAGTGACTGAAAATAGAAAATTCCATCAATTTTTCCCACCTTCTTTACTATTGCTGAGCTGATTTTTTCCTGAGGAAAAGAAACAGGCTTAAGGTCAGATTCTTCCCTGCTACTACATTGCTAGTCTTCCTTCACAATTCCTGACAAAGCAAGTCAGAATAAGTCTTAAAATTTAATTGTTTAAGAATCTTCTGTGTGTGATTCATCCTTCCAGTAACATATCCATGTATTTCCAGTTACAGATTTTTCAGAAAGACCCAAGACTAAAATATTTTATTTTAGAAGGTTTAATTC
>VZRX01008474.1:233559-291465 GCA_013398075.1 Notiomystis cincta
CTTTTTTTTTTTTTTTTTTTTTTTGCAATTTACTCCATGAAAGATACCAGGATAATATGAAACAAAAAATGCTTAAACTTTTGTGTCAGGATCAAAAAGAATATGTTTTCCTCTTGCTTGAGTTGTTCAGAAAAAGTGAAGGAGTTTTACATTTCCCAAAAGGCTGGAAAGGCTGAATCTGTTGGGTTTTGTAATCCGCAAGTCTGTGGCTTGAAGGAAAAGTGATACTTGAATATTTTCATATGGAGTGTTACAGTGCAGAATGGGGTTTTTTTGACTCATCCATAGCAATACCGAGAGCAGCATCCAGGCAGTTTTGCTGGGTTAAACACTACTGACAGCAGCACCTTCACTGAGCACTGCCCAGCAAGGTTGCACACCTGTGAGAGTGGGGCTGGCTCCCTGTTGGCCTCAGGAGCCATGTGAGAATACAACATCAGGGAGAACATTCCACCTGCAAGGAACAACTGGAAAATGCTTGGTCTGAGGCAGAAGTGATCGGAATTTGAATGCCCCTTTGAAGGCTGTGGATTCAGTGACAAGCTCCTGATACACTGTAGGATGTGCTGCAATGCAGAAAAATGTAAACTCATTGCAACTGCATCATTGCAATGTGATAATCTGCTTGAGCAGGATAGTATTGGAAATCTTGAGTGCATTTAGAAATTTTGGCTATTAAATAGCCAATGCCATCAGCACAGATCAAGTAGAGTCTCTGCACAAAGGGAATGAACAGTAAAAATTACTTGAATGTTCAAAGATTGTGAGGAAAGAACATGAGAAAAGGTGAGGACAGTTTGTTAATGCTCCTTTGGTCCACGTCCTCCCTCCCTTCAGCCTGACCAGTTTGTCTGATTCCCCTCACTTGTCTCCTTTCCTCCTCCTCTCTGATTCTGATTCCCAGCCCATGCATGGGAGTCCCATTCAAGTGAGAGAAGGCATCTGGCAAACTCCTCTGTGTCCAGCAGACTTTAGAGCTGAAGGCATCACTCACTTCAGTTTGTGACTGAGGGAGATGAAGCAATGCACCAAGCACAGCAAATGAAAGAAAAAACCTGCCTGCAAACAGAGACAGGCCATTGTGCTTTAGCAAACTATAAGCTCTCTAAACAAAGTCAGATTTTCATCTGGGATGTTCTTCCTGTTCTTTTCTCTTGTGGAGAATGCATCACACATACAGTTGGCTGTAATAATCCAGGTTGTTGGGGTTGCTGTGCTGGGTTTCCGATGAGAGCATCAGCTTCTCTGGGCTGGGCAATGCCACATCCTGGCATTCAGGTTTATGTGGTCTGTGTCTAGAAGTGGTTCCTGCCCACCTCTCCTCTCCCCTTATGTGGAGGCAGCAAACTCTGTAACCTCAGATCAGAAATTTGGTCTACCTTGAATGTGGCCTTACACAAGCCCAAGAGAAACTGTACAGTTGTGTGCTGCCTAAAAAAGCAATCCTTATTTCCTTCAGAGTGGCTGAATGTGGATTCTGAGCCACCAGCTGGACCATTCTGTCCTGAAAAGGAACAGCAACATTTTTGGCTAGGAGCTAAAAGTTTGCAGATAAGAATCCTAAAGGAGCATATGGCCATTGCTTTAAACTTGTCTTATTCTTTAAAAATATGCTTTACCAGAATTATCCATTTCAGACCCTCTAACTGTGGAGTGAGAAGTTTAATTCCCTTTTTTTTTTTGCCTTGCTAGAATAAGTGACATAATAAATACTAGAAAAAACCAGAATTATTTCAGGAATTTGAACTGGGATAAGTCTAATTTACAGGGACTTCTATCACCACTACACTGAAGATACCAGGGACTGTGCATCAGTTGTTTGAAGAAAGCTGTTGGTCCTTGCTCAGTTCACCTCAACTCCACCATTCCCCCCAGCATTGCTGATAAAATGGGCAGTGTTACCCCAGTCAGCCTTGGTGATAACACATCTGGATGTGGCTCTTTGCTATTGCGAGTGGCTGATCCTGTAACAGTGATACGAAACTGTCCTGGTGTGTATAAATAACCAGGAGCACCACAAAATAATCTGCTTTTTACCCCAGAGAATGGTGTTGCGAACACCCAAGGGGTTTGCCCACTCGCAGAGTTACTTCTAAAGCTCTTCGAGCAATCCAGGAATTATTAATGATTAGTTGCTCTCAGGAAAGGTCCTGTAAACACCTCCTCCCACACTGATTGCTGTGAACAATTTCAGTGTGAGCGTGGGGAGAAAGCACAGCTTTGTGGTTACTGCAGCTCCCCAGCCCTCGCAGAGCTCTCCACAGCCCTGGCTCACTCGGCACCGAGTCCCCTCTGCTGGGATGCTCGGTGCTCCCTCACTGAGGCACCAGTGGGGCCCCAGGAGAGCACCTGTCCCTGCCCTCGGCTCAGGTGGCCGTGCTGCTGTGCAGGGAAGGGCACTCCTGAAACCCCTCCTGCCCGCTTGGGAGGGTGAGGCTGGAGCAAGAGCTCCCAACCTCTCCAGAGCTCAGGGAGGAGGAGGCAGAGGAAGCTCCCAGTTGACAGAATTCCACCCAGTAATGCCGACCTCAGTGCTGATGTCAGCCTAGGACACAGCTTCTAAAATTGCTAATAATGAAAAGGCTGGACACATTCCTATTTGAAGAGGCTTTTTAAATTCTCCATATGCTTCGTTTAAAAAAAATTCCTTTAATCTTTCTGATGTTTGCAGTACCCTGGAGAATAATGAGAGTTCTTTTCTCATTTGATGAGTCTATTGCTTTTACAGGATTTGAAACACTTGCTGACCTGAGTAGCTTATGACAAAACAGGATTTTGAATTCAGATCCAACTTGCTCTGCCTTGCTTCTTTTTCTAATCCAGAGTGAACCTTATCTGTTGTTATTTTGTATTTCGCATGACGGGGTATCATGATGGAGTAATTACTGCCACAGAGAGGACAGAAGGGCCTTGCTCTCAGAGAAGGAAACCTGTGAACACAGCACGTAATTCCTAAAAAATCTGAAACATGAGTGAAGAAAAGCAGGAGTTAAACTGGCTCCTGCATAACAGTTGCTTTGTCTTACACTTGATGTTCCATCCCTGTGCCTACTTCCTCAGTCTTCTCTTCCATGGTGACTTCGTTAGCAATGAGATGCTAATTAAATTTCATATTTACGATTAGAAAATAAAATCATTGGACCTTTTTTAAATAGATTTTTATGAGTTTTGCCTCAGTTAGCTGAGTCAGCAGCATGGATTCTGCAAGGCTGAACTCACCGGCTTTGAAAAAAAAAGATAAATAGAGCAACTAATGATGAAAGGAGAGTCTAATCTAAAACCTCATACACTTTCTACACTGTATTAGCTTTTGAGCATAAGAAAAATAAATTTGTTTTGGTTCCTCGTAGAAAATCATGTAGAAAGAACCCTTCTTTTATTATGTCTCAGAGGGTTCAAAGCTTAAAATTTCATTTAATTCTTAAAATCTCAGTTGTGGCTGGAGACAATATGCTGAAAAGAGATTGATGCATCAGCAGTGTTTGTCATCACCTGTTAGCTAGCAAAATATTTATTTCACAGCTTAGAATTAACACAGGTAAGCACTGGCACACAGCATCTGCCCTCTTCCCCATGGAATGTGCACTGCTGAAGAGTTTATACAACACTAGAGAACCAGAACTACTTAAATACTGCTGCCAGCCAGATTTATAGGTGCTATAGAGAGCAGTTCCCTATTCATGTAAAAATTAGCACCTCACAAAGCTTTAAAGGCCCATTTTTCCCACACTTAGAATTTGAAGAATGTTCCAGTTGTGAGAAGATTTTTGAAAGCTCTCAAGTTCAATTTAAGTGTGTACAGAAGCCCTGATTTTAAAAAGTGCTTAACGCTCAGCAGCCCTGTGATTCATAGCACCACCTTATCCCACACTCGAGGCAAGGCTTGCAAAAATCTGGCCATTTATTTTGATGCCTAAATACCACCTGTGCTCTTAGAAAAGCTGACCCTAATTACGAGCTGTGCCCTGGAGCAGGAGTGAGAAATAGGCGAAATCAATCCTCACGCGTGGGAGCTGTTTGCTTGGGCTCATCTTGTGTGTAACCTCACCTCAGCCACAAATGCAACACTGCATTTAAAATAAAGGCTTTTCTGCACATTCTGCAAATGATTTTGTTGTCAGCCTGTGCTAAGGAATTGTTGTGCTTCAAGGCATAATTTAGGAGAATAGAACAAACTCCTCCTGATTTTGGATTGGTTACGATCCTTTGTACTGTTAAACATCTCCTGGAGATCAGGGTTTGGGTACAAATAATCCTGCAGATCTTGCTTTTGTAGTAGTTTTTGTAGATGTTGTTTTAAAGCAGCTGCCCATCCTTAAAGGCTGGGATGCTCACAGATGGAATGTAATTCTGGCATCACTTTAGAGTTGCTATTTTCACAAATATTTATTTCCACAGTCAGCAGAGAGTTCAATACAATTCTCATACTTCTTACTTTGACTCGTGGTCAAGAACCACACCAGATGAAGACAAATAGCCAGATTTATTGATATTTTAGTACTTTATTTCTTTGGTCTTTTGGAAAAAAAAATCAAAAAAAACCTTAACCATGAACTGAACTGGCCAGAGTTTCCTGATGAAGCCAGAGTTTAGACTCTTCCCATGGTTAGTTAATTCCTTAGGGATACATTTTCCACATGAAAGCTTTACAGTATTTTGTTCTCTGCCGTCAGAGCAATGGGCTTAGTTATGGAGTGAGCAACAGAAGATGCTTAATTCCTCCTTGCAGTGCTTTGAACATAGAAAATATAGAATTGCCAAGTATTTGGCATTATCTCTTCCCCAAGACAGCAAGACAAGGTCATGGAGACATTACCACTACAGAAATAATGGTCAGACAATGTACAAACAGACCATTTTTCCTTCTGATTGCTACAGAAGCGACTTACAGGAGCCCTTCTGCAAGATGGAGAGTGAATTGTCTCTCTGTTTTCCAGAGATTGCTTTCTTGCTCTTAATTGCAGGCTTTTGGTGACAGGGGATGGCTAAGGAAACCCAGCTGAGTTCTCTGCAGGAAAAAAGGACCTTTCTGAGGTCCTCCTCAGGCCCTTCCTGCCCCATCCGGAGCCCCCAGCTCTCCGTGGCTGTCAGAGCACTTCCTCTCAGACTTCCCTCAGCAGTGGTGTCACATTTGAAAGTTACCCACAAGCTCTGTTCAGAAGAAAAGGGAAGTAAGGCAGCCCCCAGCACCCTTCTGCCTGCTATATTTAGACTGTAAGCCTGACAGGGAGCCTGGTGGGTGTTGGGTTCCGGAGCTGCGTGGCACAGTCCCACAACACTGGTGAAAAAAGAGGGAAGGTACAGGGCAAGAAGAGGAGGTGACCAGAAAGCACAAGCAGGGAAGATCTGTTCATAAAACAAGCACAACCATTTGCATGTGCAAGGAGTAAAATATCAAGCTCCTTCTGAATCCTGGTGAGGATTTGCCCTTCCTAGGCCAGGCTGCTGTGATTATTGTAAGGTTTTTCTCATCAAATGACATCCAGTTGTCATCTGTGTATGCTGTGTGCTGCTGGCTGAGATATTGCTGCAGCTCTGAGCAAGGTGCAAGGATGAGCAGAGCAGCCAGGACTGTGGCAGAGCAGCCAGGACTGTGGCAGACTGTGGCTGGGAGTGAAGCTCACCTCTTCCAGTGAGGTGTTGGTTCTGTAAGGTGTGTATGACACTGCTCCTGCTCCAGTGGAGCTGCAGGAGAGAAGCCTGTTCTTTAAAATTGGAGTCTTTTAAAGTAATGGTTCCAAAGAGGTCACAAAAAGGAGTGAGGTGTAGATACCTGTTCTATCTACATAATCTATGTACTTACATAAAATGAGCAAAATGTATGTGTGAACCATGGGAATCATCACCTGTAGGAGATGACTGGCCAGTGTCAGGATATGTTGTTGGAAATCAGAAGCTAAACACGAATGAGGAAGTCTTCACAGAGCTAGATGGGAGCTATTACACCCTTGCAGAGTGTTTAAGATATTTAACTAAATCATGTTCTCATCACCACCAGTGCATTCTGCTCTTGTGCTGCAGTAAACAGTTTGCCTGGGGGGTGTTTTTCATGTGTTTGGAATAGTTTGTTAAGGTTCATCTTAATAGGGGGGTTATCAGAGTTGGCTTCTTATTTATTCTTTCTTGGTATTTTGTGTATTTTGACTAGCTGTGGGATTCTGTTTCAGAGAGGTTTAGGTTGGATATCACAAGGTTCTTCCCCCAGATGTTGGTCAGGCACTGCCCAGGCTCTCCAGGGAATGGTCATGGCCCTGAGGCTGCCAGAGCTCCAGGAGCATTTGGACAATGCTCTCAGGCACAGGGTGGGATTGTTGGGTGTCCTGTGCAGGGCCAGGAGCTGGACTGGCTGATCCTTGTGGCTCCCTTCCAACTCAGAAAATTCCATGACTCTCCGTATTGGTTTCTGTCTTATTTTCCTACCATGTTATAAAGCCTACTGTATGAAATATAATTTCCAAACTTTCCTGGGCTGTGGTGAATTACAGTGAGATTATCTGACAGTATTCAAGTTCAGATTGTGACCTTTTCTGTTTTAAGAATGTCCTACACATTTACTGTCAGGGTTTCTGAATTTGGAGATTGTTTAAGTGAGTGCACTCCTCTACTTGAATGCCTCCTGCATTATCCTTTGACTGCCTGGAGATGAGAGTATCACCTGCAGAGGGTCATTATCTGACTAGATGGAAATTTTTCTTCCCTCTCTTATTTTTTTAAACTTCTGTAATATGAAAGTTTGTACAAAGTGACATTTTTTTCAAGAAACAGACTAAGTAGGAGTTTTGTTTGGCAGAGCTACAATTCTTTCTCTCTTCCTGATGTGACTTGTATTAATAGAAGTGAAATGTTAACAACACTGATAAGAATCAGACGGTCTGTGCCAGGGTTGTTTGGGTTTCATATGTACCTGTTAATGAACCTTTGTCCTTACCAGGTTCTTATGTAGCTCAGTCTGTGGAGATCCCTCATAAACATTGGCTCTCTGCACCAAAGAATGTGCTGGCTTTTGTAATTCAAGCACACATTTACTGGGACCTAGCCTACTGTCATCAAAGCCATTTGCATCTTTGAGCAACTTGAATTTTTAATTCAAAACTCCTCCTAAACACACAGGACTTGCCCCCAGCTGTGCCTCCACCTCCTCCTGAGCTGGCTCATTATCAATTGTAAAAACGAAATGAGTCAGTCTAAAGAAAAAATTAACCTGAGACCCAGTAATGACTTCTGAGGCTTTGTTGGACCAGCATTCTCATGAGCCTCAGCAGCCCGAGGACGACAGCTTCTTTCTTAGATCTTGGCTTTTAGCACACATTGGTTGAAAGGAAATGCTTGTGTCAGTAGCTGATGCTCCAGAACAGAAGGGCAGCTATATAAACATATTTGTACTACGTTAGCACAGCGATTTCTGCTGCCCTGCTCATCACCATGCAGAACAGGACAGAGCATGTGTAGATTAAAGCATTTATTAAATGTCAGGTGCTCAGCTCTACACTGCTTCTTTGCAAATCCTTTAAAACAGATGCACTGAAGTCCTGTGGTAAATTATTTATTTTAATTACTGTGCCATTATCTTGATTTGCATGCTCAGAAGTAATGCTGATTTCTAATGTTTCAGGATCTGTGACAGGTCCTTCCCTATTTATTCCCACGTTCCTTCCCTTTGCCTTTAATAAGGCCTTTCCTATTCTCATCTGTCTCACTTTTGTTCCTCACTTTCATTCCGTTGAGTTCCTCTTTCTCTTACTTTCTTTTTCTTTTCCTGTTCCCTTTTTATATTTCCTTTTCCCTTGACCTCACCATTTTTCACCCTCAAATCTCATCTTTCTTTCCCCTCTTCACCTTTTTTTTCTGTATCTCTCACTGTTCATATCTCTCAATTCTCATTTGCTTTTACACATATTAGCATTCAGTAATGGCAGCGTGGCAGTTTCTGCAACCTAGGTATCAGATTCTCACACAGTATGTGAAAATACAATAATACCCATCTAATCACCAGTGTAGATATTGGCATCAGGAGGACAAATCTCTCTCCACAGACCCCAAAGGGAACCCAAATGACTCAGAGTGGCTGGAAACCAATCTTTGGAGAGCATTCCAAGGTGGAAGTATAAAATGGTGGAATGAAGAGTTTTGAACAGAGCATTTTCCATTCACTAGAGAGGAACTGGATTCTAAATTCATGCCTAATTCAAAATGGTGAGATGAATCCACCCTCAAAATTTGCTCCTCTCTCAGTAGTGCTTAAACCATGTGTTAATGCCAGGGCTGGAAGCAGTTCATTGTTTGTAGGAAATGGTGACACACAGAAAAATGACAGTTGTCAAAACATTGTTTCAGCTATTTGCAGAGGAGGATTTTTCCATTGTCTTTGTTTATTATCAATAATGTGTGAGCTACAACCAAAGGTGATTGGAGGCTGCCTGTTCGAGGCAGCACAACCTGCTGTCAGTTGGCCATTGAGCAAAATGAGTCATTTCCTTCCTGTGAGATCAGTGATGGCAGCTCCGAGGCTCTAAAGCTGCCAGACTTGGGGAAGAGGGAGAGCAGATACTGCCAGCAGGTGGGGTGTCAAATGGGAAAGCACCAATCTCAGCCTTTTATGAAACAGAAATCATTACAGCATCCTAAGGAGTGCTGCTGCACTGGTTGGGGTCAGTATTGCACTGGGCAAAATAATGTTCTTAATGTGGAAATAGTGTTTTCCTCCAGAAAGCAATAGAAATTGTATAGAATTTCATTTGCAATTTCAAAACACACAAAAGCTCAATGTAGTAAGTGTGGAATCCAGTTTGTTCATTGTTCAACTCTTAGGCAATATTATCCTGCAGTATTGAGAACTTGTCTGTCTTTGTTCCATGAGGTTTTCTGGTTTAGGTGATTCTAAGCAAACTGTTGGGTATTCTGACTGACAACACCAATAATTGATCTATGCTTTATGTATGAGTTACCCTTCCTTTTTTTCTGAGATGGGGTTTTATATGGATCTGTTCTTAGGAAAGTAAATAAAGACGAAGAAAGCGACAATTAAAGAGAGTTCCAAGAGCATTAATTCTTCTGACCCCCTTCTGTTAGGTCAGAAATAGTGATTGGACATAAATCTCTGATTTATTCCATTGCTTGGTTTGGTGTGGGGGTTTTTTTGGTTGTTTTGTTGGGGGTTTTTTTCAGAAGGGAGAAGTACTGAATGAGACTTAATAGAATTCTTCATTTCTTTTTCTCTCACTTGGTTGTTGATCTTATAGTTATGAAAATGAAAGGAATTTTCTTTCTCTCTTCTGAAGCCAGGTGAAGATGCTTCCAGAGCTCTCTGAACCAGTTAGGGAGTTTAGTTTGCTTCTTTCTCCCTCTCTTCTATTCAGAAAAAGGGAGTACTCCTCGTGTTAGCTACTGAAGATCTAGCTTTGCCTCCCTGAAGCCTTGCAGGTCTATGGGTGTTTGGGGTGTCTTTTGTAGGCTGTGTGGAACAGGCAGATTGACTCAATTGAATTGAATAAGACATTTTTGTGCAAAAATAATCCTATTTTGTGTTTAAAGCTTCTTGCTCTTCTATTACTTTGCTATCTCTTATTCTATTTTTTTCTTTTATATTCTGTTGAAATAAGTAAGCTGGTTGAATCTCTTGTAGAAAGAAGGGGTTCTGAGATACACAGAATGGTTCTTTTTATGTGCATCACTGTGACCCAAAACAGAAATACAGCCCAGCCCACTCAGCAGAGCTGCTGCCTTCAGAGTGTTCTGAGGCCTGCAAGGTCTGAAGTAATAAAACTGCACTAAAAATAAATATTTTCTGGGGACTTTCCATGTCAGTGGTTCCATGTGCTTTGCAGTCACTAATTAACAAGTGCTCCCTTGCCATTACCAGCCTTGTTTTCAGGTGGGGACACAGTGGTAGAAAGAATGGATATAAAAGTGCAAATTCTTAAAGGCAGATGAAGGCACTGCCTCGTCTCCTTTGGGAGTCCAGACTTAGACATCTGTATCGAAAAAAATTGCAAGGATAGGTAAACAAATTTAGTCGTCTTTATCAATGTTTAAGCCTTTTAAAAGTGGTTTTCAGTACCACAGAACATCCAGAGAGCAGCCAACATAATTGGAAACTGCTGGTATTCAGCATTTCAGAAAGCCTGGAGGGCACACAGAGCTCTCCTGTCCTTAAGCAAAGGAATATAATTTCCTTATCACACTTTAAACTGTGACTTTCCTCTAAAAGTAAAAATAGCTCTAAATCCCTTTGTGGTTTTGTGGTTCTCTGATATTGCAAATCTGCACATATCCACACAAGCAGCTTTTGAGAAAATCACCCAGTTGTTACACTTTGTCATGTGAGGTGCTGTACAAACTGCAGGGAGAAAAGACATTGCCCCACGGACTCTGGAGATGTGCAGAGAAAGGATGTAGAACAACACCCTCAGAATGCTGAGGATAATTAGATATACAGTTTTAGAGTGTTGTTTTCATCTTTATTTTTGGCTTAAAGTATGATGATTTATATGTAATTCTTTCATACTTAGTATTTAACATAAAATTCTGTTCTTATTAACTTATAATATGCAAACTATTTTGTGTGCTGTGGTTTCTTTTTCAAATACTGCCAGTCTGTGAACATCTGTGACAAATGCAGAAATCCAAAACATTACAATAGATTACCTCTTCCAAAATAAACTTCCTTCTGCTTCTCAGTAGGAAGAGAAAACCCTTTTTTTCATATTTCACAAAGGGTCTATCAGGAAATCAGAAACCTGAGCTGAAATCTGCATTTGCAGTTGGCTACATGGCAGTTCCTAAGTATTGACAGGCTGGCAGGAATTGAGAGCACAGGGATGAAAATAATTAAACAGCTGAAGGGTTAATTTCTGCACCATCATCAAACAAAGCACAAAAAACAAAAATGAAGCTTTAGATGTGACCTGATGATGAGCACTTTATAGAACCCCTGGGTCTGAAGCCTGCAGGCTTTATTCCCTTGATCAGTGGAGAGTGTCACTGACATATGAGAGTGTGGAGTCTGAGTGAGAACAGAGAGCAGCTTTAACTGCAAGGTGATTTGTTCAGCTGAAAAATACACCACGAAAAAACCAGCAAACATACAGAACAATTCATTTGTGTGTTTCAGCCAGCAGAAGGATAGTCCCTGAGAGAGAAAAGGAGACAAGGGGAGCAGAGTGCTCCTTTTAATGTATAAAGGGATTCTCTCTTTTATTTGTCTGCATCTACAGAGACCTTTGAAATAGATGGAACTAGCTGAGATTATTACTGGATTAAACTATCCTGCAGTTAAAAGCTATTTTGTATACTAACTACTGAAAGGAGCAGCAGGAGAGCAATTTTTTAACTGCTGTGGTGATTTCTGATTTCTTTTTGCTTAATGTCTGTTGAAGTCAGTCCAAGTCTGTGAGTTCACACCTGTGATTTGCAACGGATGCCACAGTATTTCTATGACATATCACAACTCTTGGATGTGTTAGTTTACAGCTCAAGAGGTGCTGGAATCACAAAGCAGATAATGGTAATAAAGATCAGATTAAATAAGTGATTACAGATTTGAAAACATTTTAAATCAGTCATTTTTAATTTTATAAGTGAAAACAACTTTTCTGCAATGTCATCATAGGAAGGAAGGACAGAAGCAGGGAATAAGTGCTATAAAATGCCTAGAAAATGCATGTACTGCTAAAAAACTTCTAAAATTAAAGCAAATAATACAAGACCTTTATTGCTTTCCCACTGAGTTTCAGTTGTTATCTCCGGGTTTTTGACCAGCACACCAAAATTTCCACCAATGGCAAGCATTTTGTTTCCTATTCAACATTATATTAAATACTAAATCAAGGAATTACTTGCTCAGTAGGAGGGGTTCTGCACTAATATCAGCTGTTCATTGCTGTTTTCTCTGGAACAGCTCCATGGGACACTGGAGCTCCATGGGGGTTGTGCTCTTTGACCAGCCTGGCCAAAGGCTCACAGCAAAGGCAGCACCTCAGGCTCTGGGAAGGGGAGGAGAGAGACCTGTTACACATCCCTGGGAGCTGAGGGACAGCACAGGGAGTTAGGGCAGAGCTCAGCTGTGATTAGGGCATTTCCAAGGTGGAATTCCAAAGAAGGAAGCAAAAGGGAGAGTCTGACATTCCTACATGGCAGTGAAGGACCACTCCCCTTGAATGTCATTTCTCAGGGCTTGCTCTTTATGATAGACTGTGTTTAGCAGGAGTTTGCTACCAGAAATCTCCTTTTAAAATTCTTAGCCACTCATCCAATATACTTATTACTTTTCCATTAAACATTATGTCCCCAAAATAACAGTATGGATGTATTATACCCATGCATAAGGGACTATTTGATAAAGATTTTTTTTAATGTCAGGTGAAAAAAAAAGTGTGTTCATGTTGAGAATTACGCTGATGAGTGAACTCTTCTTTGAATCATTTAGTGGAGAAATCCCTTACTAATGTCCTGAGGGAACTGCTGACAGTGTGCAATAATTTCTGGTTCAGCGCAGCAGATCACAAGATATCTTGCATTTTATGAAATTCAGGCAAGTGCTTCTTTTGCACTCTGAGGTCCATCCAAGAGCTCCCTGATACGCTCCCAGAAATTAAAGGGCCCTGTGACTCTCCTTTTTTCAGCTGCAGTGGATGGCTGTGGCTCAGAGCTGACTGAGGTGCTGTGTGACCTTCTGTTTCACTGCCTTCTACTCCCCAAAGTCTGGCTTCTCCAATCGTGTAGAGTTTGTTAAATTCACCCTTGAAGTGAAATGCAGTTACTTCCAGAGTAAGTGGTAGAGAGTAATATTCCTGAGAATGTGTGAGGACTTGAGATGAAGCTCTTTCACCTTTAGCATTCCTCCCACTGCAACCTGCTTTGTAAAGCTTTTTCTCTATTGTTTTACCTTTATTCTGCTCATTGCTTCAGTGGCATTTTTACCACACATAAATACCAGCATTCAGTGAGAATTTCACCCAGCCAGTGTGAAGTTCATAAGATCAGGGAGATTTTCCCCTTAACTACAGCCTTGCCCCATGATTCTGGATCCCATTGAACTGCCTTGGTCTTCCTGGCTCTCTGAGGGCTGCTGGCTCTCCCAGAATATGTAATAGCAGTCACTGGAGTAATGAATCCACATGCAAGCATCAAAGCAAATGTGGAATGAGTGGCTCCTAGCATGTGAAACTGCAAAGAAAAGAACTCTGCTGGAGTACAGGAGGAGAACAAAAGCCCCTGGCAATACTCCTTTAACTTGTCTGTACTGTGAAGAACCAGCCAAATTTTTCTCATAGAGATATTGAAACCCAGACTAGGATTTCTGACAAATTGGGAAAGCTTTTAAAAGCATCAAGCAAGAGAGCATGCATTGTTTTTGTAGGAATATTCTGTATTTCATTATGTGAGAACACTGAAAAACACATTATTTGGCAGATTAGCACTTTTGGCTTTAGTTTTCAAAATGAGGAATTAATAGCCCTTGGCTATGCAGTTTATGAGCTGGTTTTGCCCAGGGATGCTCAGTGTAACACAGGCTGCTCCCCAGTTCCTAAAGCTGGAAGCTGAGAAAAACAACATGTTGCTTTTGAGGTCTTTAGCTCCTGATTACCAGCAAAGCCTCATAAAGCACAGCTCTCATCTCATATGATCCAAGTACTGCATATTCTTCTTCCACCAGAGTCTCTGAACTTGAAATAGAAACTTATGTTCCATGTGTCACCTGGATCACAAGGTCCTGTGGAAGCTAGAATACAAAAATAGTACTAGTTGAAAGGTTAATATTTATTACAAAATAAAGAAGGGAAGTTTTTTTCTAAAGAATTTACTTTAGCTTCAACTTCAGTACAAGTTTTCTTACCTCACTGTAGCCTGCCATGTAACCTTCTCTAATGAGGTGGGTACAAATTAGGAGCTGGCAGGAAATTGCTTCCCAAGCACTCAGAAACCGTGTGACAACATTTGCATGAGTCAAGAACGTTTCCAGACTGCAGTGACACAGTGCTGCTACCTCCCTCTCCTGCAGGGAAAGGTGAGGTCTGAGCTCACAGGTACCTGCACTGACACCCCTGAGTGCATCCACAGCCAGCTGCAGACACAGACCTGCCTGAACGGTGCTTGTGTGCAGCCACCTCCAGGTCCTGGCTCATCACATCTGTGCAGGTCCCCATCAGTACAGCTGGAAGGAGCAGAGGAGGTGAGGATGAAAGCCTTCGTTGCCTGCAGCCAGTATTTAGCTTTGCTCTGAGCTCTGCAGGTTCATTCCCTTCTCGCCTTGCACTGTGCCCTTTGCCATTGCCTCTCTTGAGCAGAAGCATCCTCTGACCTGTAGAGACCTTGCTGGAGTTGGCTGAATGCAGATTCATCCCTGCAGAGTGACCAGCAAGAGTTCATAGACTTGAGACAGCATTTCTGTGAACTATCATTTCCCAGGTGAGCTGTGGACAGGCTGCACTTGAAACAGCCTCGATACTGAGCAAATTCAGCTTCAGTCAGAAGCGGTTCCGAGCTCATCCCATATGACATGGAAGCACAAAGAACTACCAGGATTGCAGCTGTCCTGCTTGGTGTTCATTTGCCAATTGTCCCCCTTGTTCAGGAGCAGAGCCAGAGATGGATGACTGCCTGGAGACATTGAAAGATGAGGAGGAGGCTTTGTGGGAGAACGTGGAGTGCAACCGGCACATGCTGAGCCGCTACATCAACCCGGCCAAACTCACCCCCTACTTACGGCAGTGCAAAGTCATCGATGAGCAGGATGAGGATGAGGTGCTCAACTCACTTATGCTGCCATCCAAAATTAACAGAGCAGGTAATTATCTGGTCAGTGGCTCCATTTGCACATCTGTCTGAAGAGCTTTGCTCTCCTAAATCTGGGGAGAGCCAGTATCAAGTTACAGATTATCAGATGGAAACTCTTTATCTTATTTACAGGAGGTTTAAAGTAAGGGGGGATTCTGCTGCTATTTTGATAACAAAGAGTCTTTCCAGTGCTGTGCAGACTGGAGCTCGTGGGATTCAAATTCCCATCAAAGCCTTAGCAAATATTTCAGTTAACACCAGCAGCAGCCAGTGCCATTCCAGGAGTAGCTTTTCAGCTGTCTTGCAGTACTTGGTGATTTGTCACTGAAGGATCTGCCATCCTCGCCTGGTAAAGGCTGCATTGAATAACTTGTCCTTTGAAATTTCTCTTCCAGAGACCAATTTGCCCACACTCCTTCAGAATAATGATCAGCACAAACACACAGAATTGGTGGCATTACAAACATACAGAATTGGTGGCATTACTTTATGGGTTCAGCTGAACTCAGTTATTCAGCCGGATTTTGCACAGCTCATTGCTGTGGCAGAGATGAACCTTAGGCAGATCTGACTTCAGGGATGTTGTATTTGCTCGTGCTGCTGGTGGGGCTGATGTGTCACCTCTGTGCTGTCTGTACCCAGGCCGACTGTTGGACATCCTCCACACCAAGGGCCAGAGGGGCTACGTGGTGTTCTTAGAGAGTCTGGAGTTCTACTACCCTGAACTCTACAAACTGGTGACAGGGAAAGAACCTACACGAAGATTTTCCACTATTGTTGGTGAGTAGAATCAATCAAAGGAGCCTGTTGAAGCAAGGACTCTCTGGCTTGGCTTTTTCAGGCAAGAAGTGGAAATAAAAGCTAATTTTGGTGTAGCATGCTTTTCAGTCCCCTTCAAAACAAAATGTGGTAGGTAATGTATAAAGCAAAGGGACATCCCAGCTGTCTGAATGAAGCTGAAGAGCTTCAAATGGAATGATAGGCATTACCAGAATTCTCAAGAGAAGTATTGGAACAGTGGACTAAATTACACTGATGACCTACACATGTGCAGCACATTTGAAGCATTCAGATTAATTGTGCTGTACAGATTAATTTTACAAAGGTTGTGCTATTTCTACAGGCTCAGCTGAAACAAGACAAATGTAAAGGCTTCATCTGCTATCCAGACAAGCTGTATGTGTGTATATAGTGATTCTGATACCAGTGTGCTCTGTAATATTTCTACTGTTCCCAGTTAGACATTCAGATGTGTATGAATTTGTAAATTCTGCACCTCTATAAATATTCCGGGCCGTTTGTTTCTTACTTAGTTCTTCTGATCCTTCTTATTACCTTATGAATAAAGTAACTTAAATAAGGTATTTTTCTAGGCATTGATAAACTGTTCAAACCTTTTCAGTGGAGGAGGGACATGAAGGCCTTACCCATTTCCTAATGAATGAGATCATCAAGCTCCAGCAGCAAGTGAAGACAAAAGACGTGCAGCGCTGCGAGCTCCTGGCCAAGTCCCGCCAGCTGGAGGATGAGCGAAAGCAGCTAAAGCTGAACAAGATAGAGCTGCTGACCTTCCAGGAGAGATACAACAAGATGAAGGAGGAGAGGAACAACTACAATGATGAGCTGGTCAAGGTGAAAGATGAGAACTACAATCTGGCCATGAGATATGCCCAGCTGAGTGACGAGAAGAGCATGGCTGTGATAAGGAGCCGAGACCTGCAGTTGGAGGTGAGAGATAAATGCTCTGGGGTGCTTTAGTCAGGGGCAGCAATGGAGGGTGCCAGTGGCATCTGGGAAAATGAGACCTCCTCTGACAGCAGAAAGGTGCAGAGCTCTCATTTGCTTTGCTTACCCAGATGAATGGAGGTATCACTGTGCAGAAATGCCAGCTGCAGTGAGGTGTATTAATGGCAGATAAAGAATTAACAGAACACAAGTAAAAATAAAATTTAAGACATAATTGCTTGCTAAAAACATAATTTTTTAGCTTTTTTAGGCTCAGTAACATCTTGGTACAGTTATCCAGGCTTGCACTACAGCTGCTGTATTAAGAAACACATCCTGAATTTTCTCCTGTTTTTCCTTCTCCAAATAGTCCATGTGCAAAAAGCACAATGTGTGGTCAGCCTCTTAAGTGTTCATTCTGTTTCATATCTCTTTATTTATTGGAGGATTGAGGCTGTGTCACTTTTTTCTTAGTCCAGGTGTTCTAAAATTTCACAACTGGCCCATATGATTCGTAGCTGGCAAGCAGCAGGTTTGTACTTGAGACTTCACCAGCTCAGTTGTGGACATTCAGCACCCAATTATCAACTTCTTGTTAGCATTCACAGTTTAAGCTATTTTCTCTGCTATGTTTTCCACCTGCAAGTGAGAATTTTTTCAGAGCACTAAATATCAGAGCTAGGAAGGATTCCCTTCTTCTCCTCTTTCTCCTTTTCGCTGCTCCCTGGCTGCTCTAGATTGACCAGCTGAAGCATCGCTTGAACAAGGTGGAAGAGGAGTGCAAGCTGGAGAGGAACCAGTCTTTGAAGCTGAAAAATGATATTGAAAACCGACCCAAAAAGGAACAGGTTCTGGAGCTGGAGAGGGAAAATGAGATGATGAAGACTAAAATCCAGGAGTTACAGTCCATCATTCAGGTATAAAAGCAGATTGCTGCCTTTAAAATCCAAACTCACACATAGCCCAGTTACAATGCAGGAAGTGTTGGCTGAAACTTCTGCCTGCAAAGCTGCAACCAGCATAAGTGCAAAGTGTGGACAAACAGAAGGCTGCTTGTACAGCTCCCAGCTGCCTGGAGTGCTCCTTGTACAGACACATGCATGAGGAGGAGTTCTACAAAAATAGTCCTCTAAAAAAAATCGAGTGTACATGAGAAATTGGCTCTTCCAAGAGTTCAGTGTTTAATTGCTGAACATTGTACCAGCCTGTCACTACAAATCTGTGTTAAACAGCCAGCACAGAAATTTCTGACAGTGGCTCTGTGTACCCTGTGTTAGACCGTTGTCATATCTTTGCCAAAAGGTTTTAATGAAGCAGAGGATAATAAAGGTTCCTGAACTTGAGTGGTCACTAAGCACCAGGGTACCCTGCTGAACCCTGCTGTAACTGGCACAGGGAGCTCCACTAACCTGTGTTTGGGCAGGAAGGGAGAACACTTGATGTGCAGCACATTTAGGACTCCTCTGTGAAGAGCTTAGCCAAATATTGGGGTATATGTGAGACTACTTAGCACTTTATTGGAAAAGGCTTGTGGCATTTTAAAATGACACTTACAAATTATCAATAGAAGGCCTTTCAGAAATGTCTGTAGCCTCTAGCTGTGCCTAACAATTCTTAGTTCTAACACAAATCCAATTCAAAAGTTGAAAAAGAGTGAAGGATAGAAGATTCTGGGAGTTCTGGTCCATGTAGGTCTCTTATATTAATTGAAATGGTCTTATAGCACTTAAAGAAAGAGAGAAATAGCTAAAAATAGGATTTAAATTCTCCTAAGCAATGGTATAAATAAATTCAGACTAGTTTGTTTTAGAAATGCTTGGGTATGCTTAGAAATACTGGATAACCAAAATGTCCCTGAAATCTCCAACTCAGTCTAGGTATTTCAAAAATAAATATGCATATTCCTTGCTGGCATTTTATGCTTTTTTCATTTTCCACTTATGGTTAATTTTGAATGGCAATTATGTGTTGAAACCAGCTTTGATAATCTTGTTAATTTTAAATCTGAAAGAAATTATATTCCTGGACAGTGTAGAAAATGAAGCAGTGGTACAAGGTACTCCAGGCATGTTTAATATTCTCTGAGCGTAGCCCTGCAAAGCCTGTGCATGCCTTAAAAATTCTCCTGAATATTTTCTTAGGCCCTGCTCTTTGGAAAAGGGTGATTTTTGTGCTCAGTGAGAGCTGATTAATAGAAAAGAGTTTTGAATGCAGGGCTTGGAGTGAAGAATTGTCACTGCATCCAAACTGGATCAAATTATAGCCAGTACAATAGACCAGTAAAACAGTTCCTTCATCAGACTATTCTGACAGCAAGACAGATTTTGTTCATCTTTTCTGACACTGCTTTAAAATATGAACAAATGTCCATCTCTTCTCCTGCTTTCCCATTGCAGTACCTTGTTCATTTGCTATTCTTCTGGCTTGTTACTGTCTCTGATACTTTTCTCCCTGCAAAACTACTTTCTGTTTCCCTGGCCTGGCTCTTAAAAATGTCTTTCCTCAGGCTGACAAGAGGGGTTTGCCAGATTCAGACAAAGCCATTTTGGATATTCTGGAACACGACCGTAAGGAGGCACTGGAGGATCGGCATGAGCTGGTCAACAAGATCTTTAATCTCCAAGAGGAGATTCGTCATGTGGAGGACTTGAGAGACAAGGTGAGAAATGGAAGGGCAGAGAGATGGAATATCTCAGGCTAGTGCCCAAAATGCCTCTGAGAGCAGTGGTGGTAAACAGTGTGTCATTTCCAGTATCTTGAGGAGAAAGAAGATTTGGAGTTAAAGTGCTCAACACTAGGAAAAGACTGTGAGATGTACAAGCACCGCATGAACACTGTGATGATACAGCTGGAAGAGGTGGAAAAGGAGCGGGACCAGGTATCTCACAGTTAAAGTGGGACAAAATCAATAGCAAAAGCCTCTATCTGCTCTGTGTCACTTTGGGGAATTGTAGGTAATTGGGCCCAAAATACCATTATAAAATAAGCAGTTAAAAGAATTACTTGTTGGGATTTGCATTATGGTAATTAAACACAGGGTAATATTGGGTTGTTTCCACACTGTAGCATCTGGCAGGCAGGACCAGGATCTTAACAACAGCTCCTGCAAGGCTTTATGTCAGTGTCAAGTCACCCCATTTGCACTCTAGGACATTTTCCCACCAAGCCAGAGAGAGCTGTAAATGAGCCACCCTCATCATCATAATTTTTAATGGTGCTACTGTGGCCCATCCTGGTCCTGATTGCTGTGTTAATGGGTGACTGGGTACCACTGCTGAAGTCCCCGTTGCCAACACCTCACAAACAAAAGCAGCAGGAGGAGGGTCTGGTGCCCAGGTGCCAAAGAGGTTTCCCGCCCCGCTGCAGGCGTTCCGCTCGCGAGACGAGGCTCAGACCCAGTACTCACACTGTCTGATTGAGAAGGACAAGTACAGGAAGCAGATCCGCGAGCTGGAGGAGCGGAACGACGAGCTGCGAATCGAGGTGGTGCGGAAGGAAGCGTGCATCGTCAACCTGGAGTGCAAACTGCGGCGCCTCTCCAAGGACAACAACTTCCTCGACCAGGTACGGCCGAGCAACACAGACATCACCTCCTGTTTTAAGACTTGCTTTTGCAAACATTTTGGTCTGTGAGAGAGAGGGGACTTTTTAAAATTCTTTCCATGAATTAACTGAAAAAAATAATCTCCTCCTACTAAATGTCAGTGTTGCAAATTCTTTGCCGTAGTGTTGTTCAAGTTGTCTGTCACGCACACGGCTTCCCAAAGGCTGCCATTCCCCAGCTTGACTTTAAATGGAAGGGAAGGAAATGCAGAAAACTGATAATTTTCTACACTGGGGTAGAAAATACAAATCTTTTTTAGGAATGTGAGTGAAACAGAATTCAGTCTGTGAACAGGAATCCCCACCAATCTCCTCCCAAATTACTGACTGGGTCTGGGGCCACATTCTACATGAGCTTCTGAAGCACTGGAGTCACAATGGGTTCAGTCAGATTACTCTAAAGGAAGGTCATGAGTTGTACTAAACTGGTCTCAGAAATAAAGTGTTCCCTTGTGATCTTTAGAGTTTGCCACGGAATCTTCCCATCACCGTTATCTCCCAGGCCTTTGGGACTTCTGGCCCAAAAGCCAACGGTCAGGAAGCCGATGACTCCTCCACTTCTGAGGACTCTCCAGAAGACAACAAATTCTTCTTGCCTGATCAAGTTCGTCTCAAGAGAAGAGTGAACCTAAAGGGGATCCAGGTGTGTCTGAATTTGAGGCTGGAATGACACAGAGCGGGGACTGTTAGAACTATCAGACATAACACATGTTGTGGCCATGCCTCTGAAACTGCTGTAAAGATAAGAACAGATTTGTGTATGATAGTGAGCTGTCAGTTTTTGCCCTGTGGTGATGTGCATCTTGAGGAGCAGATCTAATCAGGCTTCATAGACTGTTTTCTGTCCCTTCTCCCCATTTTCTGTTTTCTTCCTGCTTCTGCTGTTCATTCACATTCTTGGAGCGTTGTCAATAAATTGATTCTTTGCCTCCTTAACATTAGTGGAAAAAAAAAATGACATAATGCCTGAGGTCCAACACACACTGAAGGTGAAAAATGAAGTGTTGGTGGAAAAGCTCTCAGCAGCTGGAAGGAAAAATTGGAAGAAATGGACATAATCTAGAGCAAAATTAACTATCTAATTTAGAATTAAATTATGGCAATTTCCTCACCCCTAACAGGAAAGAGTGGCATGAGTTAGGTTCATGCTTTCCCTGACTAGCTGCATTCACATGGCTGTTTTCTGATGCTGTATTCATAATTGTAAAAAAAAAACCACAAAACTCTAACATTCTGGCTTTTGAGGTTCTCTTTCCTTTCATCTGCATTTGAATTCTCCCTGCCCTTCGTAACCTTTCTGAGCTCTGACTGTCATTATTACTTATGGCAATACAGCTGCATTTTTCACATTGCACACTCCAAAAGGATGCCAGTTGTATTAACAGCTGCCTGAAACCAGTCCCAAGGCACCCACTTCACCTTTTGTCTCTTTGTTTCCTCAGCAGAATCTGGAAATTGCAATGCATTTGGGCCAGACATTCAAAAGTAGTCAGGTAGCTAACCCTCCATCACTGCTGTGGTATTTAGATACCTAAATATCTTCTAAATTTTAGGTCCTATTATTTAAAGGAGGGCAAGTATATTACAATATAACAGTGAAAAAAGGTGGTGAAAATATCTGGTTTACAGTGTGTGGTAAATATTCTGCATTTGTTCTAATTTTTGTCCTCTTTCTTTTAGATAAGTCCAAGAGCTAAATCCCCTGTCAGCATGAACAAAACATCAGAGTTTCAAGGTCAGAAAGAGCACCCATGTCCTTATTCCTTTTCCATTTCTTTGTCTCTTTCACTTAATCTCTTTAAGTTGTTTCAACAAATATGCCAACCTGGGAAATTCTTAACTAAGTCCAAGTCAGTAAAAAAAAGTGTCTCTCACAGATACCAATGTAATAATTTAAAGTAGTCAAGTGTTCTACTTCACTGTCCTCTCCATCCAAAGATATCTCCACAGGCACACAATGTGCATCCCATAGCTTACCTAATTTTTCTGTTTACTCAGTTTTCCATTTAGTTTACAAAAATTCTAAAGTCATTTGTGTAGCATCTGTACTAAAAATCATTATACCATTCTCTTTTTGCTGTTGGAAAAATCATTCAAGCTGAAAAGGCTCTAATCTAGTGATTGTCTAATGAGTTCCTTTGTCCTTCAGCAAAAGGGAATTAATTTTAAATCTAAAGCGTTGCAAAGGCTGGGAGAGGGGGATTGACCCACGCCCCAGCCAGCTGCCAAGTTACCAAATTTGTTGCTGTACTCTCATGTTTGAGTTACTCCTAATCCCTCTTATTCATGTAACACTGTGCCTGAACCAAACACCATCAGAGGCAGCACTTCCTTCACTTGTTGTGTGTGCCCCTGTCGGACAAAATATATGGGAAACACGGCTCCTGCTCCAAGGTGTTCCATGTTAAACAGCAGCTTTGTGTCAGGCACTGTGCAACATTAGCAGCAATCAGAGGTGCTGAGGAAGGAGAGTCCACATTCACTCTGTGTTACCCGGGGCTGCTGAGAGATCTCAGGCTTCTTGGTCCCTGTTGTAAATTCTTTGTTGTAAAAAAGTGTAATTCAATGAGCCAGCCTTGCAGATTCAGGTGTGAAATTCAGGCAGAAATTCAGGAAACAATCTTTCTTTAATTTGTCAAATGGCATTCATAGATTTACTAAAAACATCCAGGACAGAGCTGAGAGACAAAGTGGGCAGGAGCCTGTGCAGAGGGGTGGGAATTTCTGTGCTTTGTTTGGAACTGCTGGGGAAGGAGCGGGAGCCAGAGCTGCAGGGCAGGATCATGTCCAGAGCCCCTGGCCAGTACAAGATCAGCTGAAATGGAAAGAGAACATAAGTGCAGTGGCACATCTGTGAAAGACTCTGTGTTGGAAGTGGTCTGACATGCTTCTCTCTGGGGTTTTGTCTGTGTGTTTCCCTGTGTCCCCGTGAGTGCAGCAGTCAGAGCACAGGATGACGACGGGGCCGAGGGCAGCACCGGCCGCACGGACACGAGCTCCTCTGTGTCCATCAGTAACTCCATCAGCAGCTGTGAAGTCACCAAGATTGTAAGGATGCCCCTTGCCTGTCTCCCACTCTCTCTCCTAATGTGGTTCAGAGCTTTCACAACTCAGTATTAGCACTTCTCCAGCATCCCAGCTGTGATCACATTCAAGGCCCTTGTCAGAAGCTCCCTTAATCCTTTTTACCAGTATTTTGTTAGAGCTATTTTATTAGCCTTTCCCAAAATCACAGAATTGGTTTATGTTTATTTAAAGATATTTCAGAGGTATTTATGACCTCTTGCTGTCTCCTTATGCCATTTAACATTCACTGTTAGAAGAAAGAGATTTGCTTTAAAAGCTGCTTTGTAACTTATCTGAAAATTTTTAAGAGTTTTTTGAGTTCTATAATGCTTTTCCTGTCTGTAAGTAACAGCAACTGAGGAAAGGGGTGCAGATCACAGTTGGAAATTTCTGCATACCATAGTCAAACCATTTCTTCCCTGCTTGCTGTATCCCCATAATCTTCCAAGGTAGATATTCCATTATACATATGTGAGCACTGACACAGCAGGACAGGCAGATAGAGAGAGTGCTCTTGCAGAGTGTTAATAACAAAGAACAAAACATCTTTCTAGAACACCGTGAAAAATGCTGCCCCCAGGAAATTAAAATTATACTCAAGAATAGCCAGGAAAGAATTTGCTGCCACTCGTAATAAGCTTAGCTGGGTTAGGAATATTTTTTGGAATATCTGTTGGATGTTTAGATGACTTATACTGTCTTCCCTCTAGTGCAATTCAGGGTTTAGTTTCCAGTGTACTGGAAGATTAATTATTTAATATATGGAGATCTGTATTTTTCTCCCTCTTTCCAACTATATATNAAGTACACATACTGCTTTTCATCCCCCTCCTCCTATGGCAGCTGTGCCACACGTACACCACACATGAAGGGTAAAGTTACAATGGCTTAGTAAATCAGGCAGTTATGTGGTCACAGGAGAAGGTGCAGTGCCAGCACACAAGCTGTGCATTGTGCTAAAAACTGGGATATATGAGTGCTCTTGGATCCTGCAGCTGGAATCAACTTCTCTTCTTTTTCTGAGTGTGCTTCTCAGTGCAGAGTGCAGCCAGTGCACAGCACCCTTGCTGACGCTGCTGTGAGTTAGAAGTGAGAGCACATTTCAGCCAGGTCACCTTCCTGACACCTTTTGGTTTCTCGTTCAAAGCAAACCCTGCGCAATCGCAACGACAGCATCATGTCGACCACGCCCGAGCCTCCCGGGAACGATTCCATCGTGCGGCGCTGCAAAGAGGACACCCCTCACTGCAGGTGGGTCACACGAGGGGAAACCTGCCCCAGCCTGATGGCACAAGGACAAGGGGAAAGGTCCTTGTGTCTGCCTCTGGTTGAAGAGCCTCTGTAAGGCATGGGATTGACTCGAAGCTCTCAAGGCTGCAGCCTCTTCGTTCCACGTTTTGTCCGAAGCGCTCGGGAGTGTCTGGCCGTGCAGCTGGGGTGAAGGACACAGAGACAGCACTGCAGCACTGACTTTGTCCTGGACAGAAACACACACAGGACTGGAGTGACTCGGCACTGATGCTACTGGACAAAGTGCTCTCTCTGCCTCATACACTGATGCAGCTTCAGGTTTTGCCCCTCAGCTCCGTGCTGCCCACGTGTCGCTGTTCTTTCCCTTCTCTCAAAGCCCCCTCTTCACTCTGTAAGCTGCCAAATTAGAGCAGAGCTGCCTGCACGTCTGTGAGGAGTGGAGGGCAGAAGTGGAAGAGGGAGGTGCTTTTTGTGAGACTCAGGGTCTGTTTCTCAGCAGAGAAGGGAGAGGAGACAGGCTTTGTCCTTGGCTTCACCTTCTGCTGCAGCTTCCACTTCTGTCGGGTCAGGGCCCTGTGGACTTCCCCTGGCAGTGAAATCACATCAGCTGGTGAGTGGGAAGTTGGTGGCAGGAAGGAGGGAGTCCTCTCCAGCCTCACAGTTCCCTAAAGGGCACTGACCCCTTTTCTAAAAGGTTTTTTGCAATGTGATGCTCAGACATGCTGTGTTGGGTGGTGTCGATAGCACCACTGTCTGCATCAGAAAAATCAGCAGACAAAAATACATTCCCTAAAGGTCCCAAGCAGAAGGAGAAAAGAAGAGAGCAGACCATTTAGAAGAAAGCAATATATGTGGAGGGTTTAGATCTTTATTGGATCTATTTTTAATATCTAATCTTTATTAGAACTTTATTCAGATTTTTATGTTTTTCAAAACAGTCTGATCTTGGGCAGACTGCCACTTCTGCCTCTCTGGACAGCTTTTTAAGACAGCTTTCCACTGAGGGCATCCTCAGCTGGTTCTCCCATACAATTTTCTAGGCTGCTGAGGATTTAAGCAGTGTTTATTTTAGTCTCCCTTAGCTTCTTTTACATTGTTCTCCAAGTCTCTTTTTAAAGTATGTTGTATTAATTCGAGATGGAGAAAAGGGTTTTTTTATTAATGATTTGAATGTTTTGTGCTTCAGATGCTTGAGAAGCCTTTGCCATGCCTGAACTTTTCAATATTTGCAGTGTATTACAGAACACAGTAGAGATTACATTGAGATTATTCATTTTGTGGATTTACTTCACTGTAACTCTGACTGTATTCTGTTCCATGTGCTAGGGCATTGGAAGAATGAGTTGTACTGAAATCTGAATTTTTCCCGCATATTAAATATTCTTCATGTGGAAAGAAAAGGCATCCTGGAACAAAGTCTGAAAGTGGGCTTACTTTGTTGAGCTGATAATCACTAAAGTCAAGTATCTCGAGAGCCTGCCCAAAAGTTCACTGCAGTTTATAACTTTATAATTAGCATGATAAATTTTTGTAACTTATTTGTGAACATAATCCAGAATAATTGTGTTTGCAAGCCAAGTTGC
This sequence comes from Notiomystis cincta, assembly GCA_013398075.1. Lineage (NCBI taxonomy): Eukaryota > Metazoa > Chordata > Aves > Passeriformes > Notiomystidae > Notiomystis > Notiomystis cincta. The sequence continues at coordinate 259,563 of VZRX01008474.1, forward strand.
AGGTTTCACAGTTCATCTCATCTTAATTTGTGGGGAAAAAAAAAAGGTGAGATCATCATTTAATGTAGGAAAAGGTACATTATTTCTCTGCTTATGTATGGTGTAAAAATAGCTGATTCTCTGCAGCCTGGCTGCAAAAATTCACTCTTCAGCTGAAGCCAAATATGAGGAATATCAGCTCCACAGGAGACCTACAAATCATTCTGAATGGGAAAAACAACAAGCTGTTATTTAAACAGCTTTGCAACCAAAGGACATGCTTTAATGAAGTCCTAGTGAAGCTGACAGATCACTCACTTGGCTGGACAGCCCCAATGCTCCTGTAAGAGTAAAATTTTAGTGAATTTTGAGTGGTTTTAAGGGCAGCCAATCTGGTCACCTTTACCAGGAGTGGCTGTGTCACTGGGAGCTGGGCTGGCACCAGAGCTGTGGCAGTGCCTGTGCAGAGCCTGGAGCACTCAGCCATTCTGTACTGCAGGTACCTGAGTAGCCATGCGAGGTACCCTGACACTGCTATAAAATGCTTCAAGTACTTCAGATCAAGCAGATCAATTACTCCTTTACTGTTGCACCTCAGTAACTTCCCTTGCACTCACTCTGTCCCTCTGTGAACTTCTGGCTTCTTGCTCTGTGGTGGAAACCCCCCTGGTGCAGTGCATGCACAGCAGGCCTTGTGCAGCCCTTTATGTCCATGCTGAACCGAGTGTGGTGTCACACACCAGGGCCATCAGTCAGCAACTTCCTTTTGTCCTCAGCAAAACCTTCATTCCCTCACTCATGTTGCCAGTTCTTCCTTCTGAACCTTCTTGCTGCTTCACATGCCTCCCAGCTGGCTCACACATGTTGTCTCCTGCCCTTTTCTGTATCTTCCCCAACATCCTCAAGGATGTTACTTGCTTGCTTTTTTTGCAGCTGCACCATCGCCTGATGCAACACCTCCAACATCTTCCTTTTTCTCAGAAGTTCCTCCTTCAGAACTTAATGAAGTCTGCTGAAGCTGGACATCTGCTGAAAGCTGGGAAGTGTTCAGCTTTCTCTCTCTTCCATCATCTCATGCTTTGTTTTTTAATTCCAGCCTGGTTGAAGAGGACAATGACAGCTTTGGATGTGATGCTTTGGAGCTGGATGGTAAGCCAGAGGATATCATGTATAATTGAAATATGAGCTAATATGTGATCAGCTCCCCAGGTACAGAGACTGTCAGATAACCAACCCTGCCCTAAGTAAATGGGACACACAACCTGTGAGTAAATCAAGAAAACAAAGGGTTGCCCAGTGGTGAGAAGGGGAAAGCAGTCATTCCTGAAGAACTAAGTGGGAAAAGGGTCAGGGTTTTTACCATGAGGGTGGTCCAACACTGGAACAGAGTTGTCCAGAGAGTTTTAGTCAAACTCTTCATCCTTGGAGATATCAAAACCCAGCTGGACAAAGTCCTAAGCCATCTCCTTGAGCTGACCCTGCACTGACCTTTGACTAGACAGTCTCCAGAGGTCCCTTCCACCTCCTGTTCTATGAGAGTGGCATTCCTGTGCCATGTCCTGTGGATATGAATCATGCCTCTGCATGAAGAATTTCCTACTTCAGCTTTGGATGGGATCAATTAAAATTCACTTTCTCCTTTTCCATCTCTGTCACTTTATCTAGGAGTGATTATCATTCTTGTTACTCTTTCCAGATGACAGTCACGACAGGCAGTCACATGGAGCTCCTTCAGTGCACTCTTCCTCTTCTTCTCATCAGTCAGAAGGCCTGGATGCCTATGAGCTTGAGCATGTCAACTCCATATTTAGAAAGTTCTCTCTGGAAAGGTATTTGAGATGCTAGTTTACCTACCTTAGAGTCTGAGAAGAAAGGGTGCTAAGGTAGAAACTCTCTATTTATTTATTATTTCCTGAAGTTATAGCGGCAGGAGTGATTATGGTGGCAGCAGTATAACATTATCTTGGAGCCCTTTCATGTCCTGTAAACCCATGAAGGTCATCCTAAAATTTCAAAAACTTCAAGGCAGACAAAATGTTCTAAAGGCTTCAATTTCTCCTTGTGATCTTGCTATCTTGCTGCAAGAGCTTGCAGAGTGGAGAACTGCAGTACACTGAGTTTTCAGAGATGCCGGAGCACTGGGAGCAATCCAGATGCTCTTCTCCAGAACTTGTGCAGTAAGGAGGAGGATTTCTTTTGCAGTCCTTAGATCCTAGTGCTTGATAATACTGAAGTTTATTTGTATATCCCTCATTTCTCATGCATGCCTTCAGCTCAGGGTGAGATAACCAACTGTCCCTTCCTCTCACGGACACAGGCCCTTCCGTCCCTCTGTCACGTCCACGGGCCGCATCAGGAGCTCGTGTCACACGATCCAGCGCGTGACGCTCAACGGGGACAGCCTCAACTCCGAGATCACCCTGCTGGGGGGCAATGACAAGGGCAGCTTCATCAGCTCAGTCAAGGCAGGCTCCCCTGCAGAGAAAGCTGGCCTTCGGGAGGGACACCAGATCCTCCTGGTGAGTGTGAAATCACCACCAAGCAGCGCTGGCTGGCTGCCCGCCCACCTGTGCTGTCCCTGGCATCCCATGAGCACCAGTTCAACAGAATTTCTGCTAAGTTTCTCTTACTTTGTTTTTCCTCCATTGCCAATGTTCCCAAACCATTTTCCTATTAAAATGCCTCCCAGGGGGAAAATCCACCCCCCACAATTTATATTCCTGTACTCCTTACTCCCAGAGAAGCCTGGGATTGTCCAAGTGCTGCTGTTCTGTTGACTGCTAGCATTCCTAATTTGAGAGAAAAAAAATTATATAATTGGGACATAATCTACATCTTGATAACAAAGTATCTGCATTGTTTAATAAGAAAAAGACTATGGCACTTTAAAAAAATGTTTTAATTGACTCAGAGATTGAACCTGCACTGTAGAGTAATATTTCTTTCATATCTAGTTGGAGGGCTGCATTAAAGGGGAAAATCAAAGTGTTCCCTTGGATACATGCACAAAGGAAGAAGTTCACTGGACAATTCAGAGGTGCAGTGGTCCAGTAACACTCCAGTATAAATCAAATCATGAAGGTAAGACCAAAAGTATTTTCTATCTCAAGTAGTCCCAGGGCTTTTACAGCAACGTCTCTGGAAGAGAGTGACAGGACCAGCACATCCCTTGTATTGGGATAAATCTGGAGCATGCCACTGGTGTTAATTACAGCTCCTCTGTGAAGCTGCTTCAGCTTTTAGCCTGGTGTCTGAGAAAAAACAAACATATGCTTGTCAACAGGATTCTGGAAAATTTACATGATGGCCAATAGCAACATGACTCATGAAACACATTCAAGCTTATTTTTATGTGTAGTTTTCTGCAAAACAATGTGGGGAGCTGAATGATCTTTATCCAGCTGGTCGATTTAGCATTTACCTGATGGAGTTGCCCTGTTTATTACCTTTGTGGCTTTATCTTATCTTTAACAGCTGGAGTTCATGTGTGGCAAACACAATTTGATTTTAGTGTTCAGGTTCTATAATGATAATTTCAGGTTATGGATCAAAAATTACATTCCAAAATCCATTCTTTACCGGTGTGTATAAATGGGTGTTCATGGTTTTTATGCTGGTTAGAGAATCTCAGCTGCATAGATCACGCAGGAAGTGATGCCTTTGATTTTCTTTGATGTTTTCAATTGTAGGAAAGACTATTGTAAGTTTTTGAGCATCACTTAACTGCAGATAAAGCATGTTATAGATTCTGGGAGTGCCAATTAGAGCTAATAATAAGGGGAATAGCTTGTCATTAAAATTGTTGGCAGAACTCACACTATACTTAGAGGGCAGAGCTAGAGCTGTGTCTGTGTCTTTGCCGAGATGTTCTCTGTTCCACAGGTCCTGTGGGGGGTACTGAGAATGGAGTCACCTAAAAGTAGCATTATAATGAGAATATTCCCCCAGACCCTACAGCAGCAGCATGGGCTGTCCCTGAGCCAGTGCCCCATCAGTGTCCCTGAGCTGCAGGCTCAGGATCTTGCTGGAACTGCTGCAAGCAGCACGCTGGAAGTACAAACCTCTCTGAGAGGAAGCTCAGGGCTTTGTGCTGTGGCTTGTCCCAGAGAGGATGCAGCAAGAGCAGAGTGAGACCGTGCCTGCCCCCTTCCCTCCCTGCTGCAGGGTACCGCAAGCTGCTGTCGGAGCTGGAAGAAGGGCTCATCACCTCGGGGGACTCCTTCCACATCCGCCTGAACCTGAACATCTCCAGCCAGCTGGACTGCTGCTCCCTGTCAGTGAAATGTGACGAGATCGTCCACATTCTCGACACCATGTACCAGGGCAGGTGTGAGTGGCTGTGTGCCAGGGTGGATCCCTTCACTGACAGGGACCTGGAGATGGGGACCATTCCCAGCTACAGCAGGTGAGGGTGATGCCGAGTGACCACGACTGAGAGCAGGGATCGAGAAACTGGGAACTTAATTACTGCTGCAAGGAAAGAGGTGTCTTTGTTTTAAATTTGGAGACAAGGTCTGGTGATATTAAACTGTAGTATGAGCTATAAAACTTAAGAATGGAGATTCCAGATGTTACCTGAAAAAAGAAAGTGGATTGTACAAAAAGTATCATATGCAAATATTCCATGGATATTCTTTAATCCTTAACTGCACTTCAATTCTTCATATTGTTTTGTTTCTGCCTTTACTGCATGATTCAGTCAGTCCTCGCTGCTATTTCTATTTAATCTTTTCTGTAGGCACAGACCCATTACAATCCAGCTTTCTTGTGAGTAGTTCCAAAAATATCTTGATCTATGTGATTCCATCCTTTCTTTCAGAGCCCAGCAACTCCTTTTGGTGAAGCTGCAGCGGTTGATGCACAGAGGAAGCAAAGATGAGACAGAAAACTCCTACAACACCCTTCGGGCACTGCGGGTAAGTATCTACAAACAACGACTTTTTAACACCTCATACTCCCCTGCTACTGGTTTTTCATTTTTCATTTTTCATCATCATTTTACAGAAATTCCTGTTTACACTCTCTGTAGGTTTTGATTGTGTCAGGCAATGGGCACCTTCTGTTTGCTTTAAATAATACTGTCTCTGGGAATGAACCCAGCTCTGACTCACTATTAACCCTTCCAGCTATGAGGGAGTACACTTTAAAAGTCCAAACTCTGTTCTGCGTTTTAGTTACCCTTCTCATGCTTCTCTGCCTGTAAACATGTAATGCATCTTCATGTACACATGAGGAAGAAGCTGTGTCCTTGGAGTTAATAATCAGAATTATTTCTCTCCTATTGTGAACAAGCCTCTAAACCACAGAGTCTCTTGTCCCACTTTAGAAAGATCTGTCTCTTCCAGCCTAGATGCTGTGGAGAGAATGGGGATTATCAGGCCTTCACACACAACAGCCTTTCTAATTTCTCCTTTTCCATCACTAAAAATAATTTGATTTTTCTTTCCTTAGACCCCAAAATTCCATCTTTATGAAACTAAAACTGCCTTCCTGGTGTATTAAGTTACCATAAGATATTTTTAGACTCTGGGAGACATTCATGCTTCTAACTTTTGCAGAGACAGGTAGACAGAGCTTGTGCTTGATTTCAGTCAAGGTTAAGTGTCACACATTCCTTCTGTGCTCGCAGCCTCACTGATCAAAAGGACACAGATCACTGGCAGAGGTGCTTGTAAAAGCAAAAGCTGTGCATGCTCTTTCTTGGTGCAGAAATTATCCCTTTCTTAGGTGTGGAGAGCAGTCTGTGAACAAAGGAATGTGAAGAGCAGTGAAAAAGCAGTGTTTGTCAGCACAGGCCATGCTCTGCCCACTGTTTGTTTAGAACATTGTATTTGGGATAGGTATCGATCACTATCCCTTTTATAGGAAACATAAAATATCTGGCTTGGCTTGTTTTGTTTCTCAAATGTTATGATATTTAAAAAAGTACAAAAAAGAGCATGGGGAAGAAAAATTCCTGTGTTATTTTTTACTAGAATACATTGCAGCCAGAGGAGCCTGCCCCGCAGAACGACCCAAAAAGCAGCCCTCGCCTATCCAGAGCAAGCTTTCTTTTGGGCCAGATTTTACAGGTAATAAAGCTCAAATCCTCAGTGAAATGTCTGCAATAGTGGATCTGAACAGTAGATATTCTCAGGCTGTCCTAATTCCCCCAGAAACCCCAGCTCAGGTCTAGAGGTTGTATCAGAATTTATTCCTATCAAAAAGAGATTTGATGCACAAAGGAGAAGGATGGGTTGTGTTTTCTGTTGTGATGTGGGGCGTTTGTTTTTAAGAGCATGGCTTTGATTACGGATGTGCCTTGAGGAATCCCACACAGCTGCCATCAGAGGCTGAAATGTGCTTTGCCTGTACCACAAGGACAAATCCAATGGGCTGGATCAAATCTCCAAGTCTCTGTGAGATAGGGCTCCATGAGAAAATAGTCCTTTAATTGTGGGCCTGTGACTCTGAGCGTGACAGAGACTGTGGGGGAAAGATAAAGCCTTGTGAAGGAAGGTGGTTGGGAAAGGTTAGCAAATACACAGGAAGAGGAGTTAATATTTGGATAGAGGAATAGTCAGGTGGATGAGGAAGGAAAGCATGAAGCCTATTTCTCGTGTAAAATGACTGTAAAAAGATGCCATTTGGGAGTTTTTAAGTCTCTCTGGTAGAGCAAAGAAGAGGCAGTTTGGGTATAACCTGTGATACATTTGTGCACATACTCTGGGTATGATGTACACATCAGTGCTTGTGATAGCAGGGAGCTCTGTGAAAGGAAAACATGCCTCTGAAGAGCAGAGAACAAAACAACAAATCCCAAAGGGGATTACCACAGGCTCTGAAACAGATCTATGATATTTAAAGAGTCTTAGAATTCAGTCCTCAGATCCATGGAGTCCTGTCTTTGATAGACACAAGTGATTCAGATCTTGTAGGTAAGGAGGGTCAGCTGATGAGTATATGGGAGGGTAAATAATGCAAGAAATGAGGCTCAAATCTGTCTTTTCTTTGTTCTCCTTTTTAGTTTGTCAGTAGGTCTGAGAACAAATACAAACGAATGAACAGCAACGAGCGGGTCCGCATCGTCACGGGCTGGCCCTCGGGCCCGGCGTGGAGCTCATCCGAAGGGAAGAAGCAATTGCCAGATAAACTGGAAGGTACTGATCTAAAACAGTCTTTACACACATAGCACTGACACAAAGGCCTACACGAACATCTACAGAACAGCGCGGCTGAGAAATACATCACAGGTCTTGCCTTTGTGCTCAACTCCGTAAAAGTTCAACAGAATTTGTGATCAAAACTGATTTTGCTGGAAGTGCTTGGGGCACTAAGCCTTCATGGGCAGCTTTAGGGCACTGAGATGCCCTGTTTGGCTGGCAGTTCTTCCTAGGTGCTTTCTTGCCTTTTGCTCCAAAATGTCTAATTTAGACCAAATCATGCTGACAAGCAGAAAGTCTCCAAGCAAAAGTTGTGTTGAAAAGGTTAAGAAATAATCTCTTGAAAGCAAAAGGCACTTGAATTATTTAGTATTAGGTTGGGCATCATAGTTCTGTGAGTAAAGACAACCCCAGCAAAAGGGGAAGAAGGACCAGTATGACTAACCATGTCATTTCTGATTCATGTGTGTCTCCTTATTTCTCCAAATATTGATGGAGAGGAACCCAGAGGATAAATGCCTTGTTCTTTGCTCAGATTTGGACTCCGAGAGTGAAATCGATAAGAAGCTCAGTCTGATCCCTTATAGCTTGGTGAGACCCATCCACTGCGAGCGCAGGCGCCCCGTGCTCTTCACCCCCACCATGCTTGCCAAGCCCTTGGTGCAGAAGCTTCTCAACTCTGGAGGTGCCCTGGAATTCAACATATGCAAGCCAGGTAATGGGATAAAAGAGGGCCATGACTGTCAGCCCTCAGTGTTGGAAATATGAACATATATATGCGTGCACACGTAGGGGAAGGCACATGTGAGAGTTGCTCGAGGTACTTCAAGTCACATCAGAGTGATGTGTATCTGTAAATCCTGCTTTTTGAGACTATCTGGGATATTTGAATGTTTTTGAGACAGCCAGTACCCATGGTTATGAGATTCTGTGTCTATAAATATTATCCATGTGTATGCTGTGTGGTTGCTAGGCTGCCCCTCAGAGACTGAAATGCTGCGAGTGCTCTTTCTGTTTGCATACTGTTTGCATACTGCATATCTAGGCAATGTGAAATTTTGATTAATTTGTTTCTAGTATTTGCTATTATGAGGAATATCTTCCCTAGAGCGACTTTAGGTTTCTGTCTCATCCAAGCTGTGAAGATTGTGCATTTGATCTACTGGAAAGACTGATATTCTTCCATGCTAAGTATTTACTATTAAAGCAGTACGCAGTGCCATGATGGCTGCAGGGCAGGATTGTATACAACCCAGCATTAAACAGAGCTGACGTTTCATTTTTACACTAATATTGAATACCCACAGCATAGTATGCAGCCTTACAGTCATCCAGACACAGAAACTGAGAAGTTAAGTATTATAATAAATATCCCCTGTCTTGCAACATAAAACAAAAGCTTTGATGTAGAGCTGCAATTCACAAGGGGGCCTGTATCACACATTGCAACCTAAGCCAAATTTTTTTGAAACTTTAAACACAAATGTTGGAACACTAAATCCTTGTTTTAGGATCCTGTGCTGAAGAGACCTTCTTTTTTTAGCACTTCTCAGCATCCTCCATCCCTGAATTGTTACTATATAACATTAGGTGCTGGAATTGTATTTACTGTTTTAATTTAATGCCTTCCTAGTGTTGTAGTAATTGCCCAAGGACTCATTGGTGCAGGATATAGCTGAGATGCTCAGCTGTGATCAGATTAGGCTTTAATTGAATTCAATGGAAGAAATGAGGCAGCTGTTAAGACAATTCATTGCTCATCTTCCTTCCCTGAACCATCCTTACATCCCATGTGAAGTACTACTGGATAGTTTTCTACGTGTTCTACTGTTGTAAATTTAATTCTGTCCCCATCCACATCTCTTCCTAGATATTGTAACAAAGGAAGAGTTCTTAAGGAAGCAAAGGACAGAGACTGTCATCTTCAGCAGAGAAAAGAATCTGAACACATACGAATGTATTGTACCTGCCAACATCGAGGCTGTCGCTGCCAAGGTGCTCACAGCCCTCTGTGTCCCTTCTCTGGGCTCTCTGTGAACCTCTCTGCAGTGTCTTGGATAACAGACTGACCAATTTTTAGTTGTATGTTCTCTCTCCTGCTCTCCTTCAATCTCAGATTTGTATTTATTCCCCTGGATGGTTTGTATTTGTGCTTTTACTTTTCCTCTTCTTTCCCATCCTCAGCCATATCCTTTTATATTTTCCCTCATTCCCTGTGATGACCCACATAGATGCAATTAAATATCCTTTCATTTTCTGTGCTCCATCCTTTATTCATTTCCTTTTCATATCATAAGTATATATGAATACACGAGAGAGTAAGAGATACAAGGACCTAGACAAAGGAAAGAGGAGCCTGAAACCCAGACACAGGGGTGTACTGAACAAAGATAACAATGCCCAAGACAGAGATCTGATGTCAAGAAGAGTGGATTTGATGCACAGCATGGAAAAAAGGAGAATTAAAGTGATGGTTTTTTCTCTTACAGTTGCAGTAGATGTTCTTTCTGAACAAAAAGCAAGTCTGTGTGTTTGTGTCTATATGTAAAACCGGTATTTTATCATACTATTCATCTTTAGGGCAATCCATTTCCATTTTAAACCTTTTTAGAAAGCTGTTAAGCTCAGCTTTTATTTGACTGACTAGTTTTAAACCAGTAGGAGGAGCTGGACTTTAAATGTATATTTGATTAAAAGGTTTTAAATCAGTACAATGGTAAATAGAGAGCTTTCCAAATGACCCCATAAGGGATAGATACCGTTATCTTGAGATTCCACAGCAGTGAATTTTCCTTTGTGACACTGTTATGACTTTGTTTTTAGAACAAGCATTGTCTCCTGGAAGCTGGAATAAGCTGCACAAAGGATTTAATCAAAGCCAAGATATATCCTATTGTTCTCTTTATAAGAGTCTCAGAGAAAAACATCAAGAGGTTCAGGTAACGTATCAAACCTTTTGCATATTTGATGTTCTGTCTTATTCAGTGAATAATTCTTGAGTCCAATAATGTTCTCACTGAGAGAAATAAAGAACCTCATCCCTCTCCATCTGGTACTTCTATGTGCATTATTTCCTCCCATGACTCCTCCCTGAAATCTTACAACTGGAGAAAGCAGGAATTCCCCAAATCTGGCACTCTTTCACTGTCACTGGTGGCAATGAGCATTGTGGGAGGATGAGACTGAAGAAAATGTGGTTTTCTCCATGCTCAGCACTCCCACAGCATTTCTTAAGGTAATGCAAGCTGGAAGAGGAGAGCTCATAAACACTTGCACTCTCCCTCCATTCAATCCTCTTAAATTGTTTCCCCACAGCAAATATTTCTCCTTGGGGGCAGCATGGAGGTAAGGGGAGGGTAGACCTGGAGTAACTGCATTCTTCACTGCTTTTATTGCTTGTAAGTAGTTAGGAGAAAATAAATTCTTGATGGGACAGCTGGGACTACAGGATTAACTTAAAATGCAAGACATTTATTTTTGGTCTGCTCATTCGATACAGGAAACTGCTGCCGAAGCCGGAGACCGAGGAGGAGTTTTTACGGATGTGCCGCCTGAAGGAGAAAGAACTGGAAGCACTGCCCTGCCTTTATGCCTCTGTGGAGGCAGAGGTGTGGAGCAGCATTGAGGATCTCATCAGGACAATAAAAGACAGGATCGGGGAAGAGCAGCGGAAAACCATCTGGGTAGATGAGGATCAGCTCTAAAATGCCCTGAGTAACAAGGAGCTCTTTGATGAGCACAGGACACATCCAGGTGGAGCAGGGGCTCACAGAATTCTCTGCTTAGGGGCCCAGAGCTCGCTCCTGTTCCACCCTTGCTGGCTGGGCAGTTCCATTCACGTCAGGAATGGAACTGGAGCTGTGTTGAAGAGCCAGTGTCTCAGATCCTGGGATCCAGGCTGTGGGGCCACCACCACAATTTCTGATCCACTGGTATTCCTTAAAGGACAGCACCTGTTTAACATATGAGGACAAAGATCTTGAGAGGGAGCTTGGGGTAATTTATTATATTCAAAATATGGATCACTTTTATCTCATGAAAACTTCTGATAAGACCAAAGAAGTGGAATCTGAAAGGGATAAGGCACAGGGACTGGGCTCCAGGATGTGGAATTGAGATGTGCCCACACCCCCTGAGGTGAGATTCTGCACACACCCAGCTGAGGAAGCTGAAGGCTGGTTGGGAGCAGCAGCAGCACAACTGCTGATGGCCAGAGCAACTCTGTAGCCCTGTTTCTCCACAGCCATTTTAATCAAAAGAGAAGAAAATTGTTATTTTTCCCAGCATTAACTAAAATGAAAATTTTCCCTTCCTTTTGTAACCCCAGTTTTATTTAACAGTTTTGCAGGTTTCCTTTGTTCTGGCCCTTACAGGAAAGCAGACTTCACTGTCCCAGTGGCACATCAGATCTTTCCAGATCTGCCAACATTTTATTTAGTTTATCCCTGCCTCTGCATCATATTCGTTTGTATATCTCCCAGTTTTTAACATTTTTTTGCTCGTGGAAAATACCACGGTGCCTTCCCTGGAGAACAGGTTTCTCTGTTTCTTCACTGAAATATTTCTCTACAATAGCATTGCCTGCAACATGCCTGCTCTCGACAGGAGGGACTATTCTGAGAGGGAGAAAAGGAGAATTTCCTAAGCCAGTAATTGCTGTGAACCACTCAGTCCTTGACCTGTGTGCCGTGACTGACAGCGAGGAGACCGGCGAGCACCACACTGTGCTGTGGCCAAGTGGGAAAATGCTTCCAGAAGTGTGTGTAGGGCTGAGGACACCATGTCCCATTTTCAAAAGCACTTAAGTCCTCAGAGAGTTTAAGTTCCACTGCTCATGAGTGTGACTTAGACTCCTAAATCTCTTCAGTCTTTGAAATCTTTCCTCTCAACATTAGACGCTGTACTGAGATTGCCAAATTGATCCAATAAAACTGACCCGATAATAATGACTCGTGCAATTGCTGATCTGAAATGCAATAAAAATTGACCTACAGATGAAGAGTGGCCCATCCCATTGTCCTTACATCCTTCATTCCTTGCCATATCCCTCCCTTTTAAGATGCATTTAATAACAAATTTACTTTTGCTTCTGCGTTCATCCGCAGTTCCCCATCTTGGTGCTGTGGGCTGATGTACAGGAGCAGGAATAAAAAACCAATCAGAACCTAAACAAAACATCTGGTGTGTGGTTGCCTTCACTGGATTAGCTGCTCCCTTGTCTTTGCCACAAACTTCTGCTGTGGGTGTCTCTCAGGTAGACTGGGTCAGTTCATGTTGGCTAGTGGGACTGTGCTTTTCTTTTATGCTCTTTTTTCTTTTATGCTCTTCTCTTTTATGCACATAATTTTTTAACTAATGGAATCTTCAAGAAGTAATTTATGTCACTTTATATCTAATTGCTGCTGCTGTGTTTCTCAAGTTATTAATGTTTGAAAGAATGTTCATAGCTAGCATTTCTCAGAGAATAGCTCTTTACCTGCCCAGTGCCATCTGCTTGGACTGTGCAAGCAGGGAGATACGTCCATGTGCAAGCTCTTTACAAAAAGGACAGGCTGCACACACAGTTTGCAACTCCCTCCAGGGCAAAGAATAACAACCAGTTGGGGTATATATAGAACAAATTGGATGATTCTTCAGAGATCCTCTGTAGCTCAAGCAGAAATAAGAAAGCATCAGTTGGAAGAACTAAGCCTTCCAGGAGCATTTTGCATTCATTCCTAATGTCCTGATAATGCAGCCTTGTGTAACAGCTGCCTGTGGTTTGTTCCTGCCCCTCTTGTGCAAGCTTTTGAGTCCGCAGCTGAGCAATGGGAGGGACTGCAGGAATATTTCTCAGCTGCTTCAGCAAAAAGTTCAGCCAGGTCAGCGTCAGATGCCTCCAGGAGCCACCAGCTGACTGCTCACCGGCCAGCGCGGGAGGATGTCCGTGTGCCACCGGCTGTGCCGCGGGGATCGCTGCCATCTGCTGGAATGGCTGCAACAGATGGCTGGGGGGGCGGAGGGGATGGGCTGCCTCAGAATGCCCTGGTTGTTTCTGCAGTGATCTCCTCTCCCCACAGCTTTATGTCTCCTTGCGCGGACAAAGCTGCGGATGTGATTTGTCCCGCTTCACTTTGGGCACAGGAAAGGCAAATGCCAAACTCTGGAGGAGGGTCCTTTTGCAGTGAGCAGAGATACACCTCCAAAGAGCTGTTTGGCTGACTTACTGGAGATGGCTGTCTAGGGGTGAGATGAATTGCCCTCTGAACTGTCTGGGGTTTTCATAGACTACAGCAAGAAACGAGAGAATTAGCCTGGCCTTTAACATTTAGCTCTTTGATCTGTAATTTAGGACAGCTAAACCACCTTATGGGAAAAGTGGAAGTAGAGATTGAGGCAGAGAACAAGAGATCTAATTATTTCTGTGAAACAAGAGAGGAATGGATACATGGAACAGACTTTTCTTCTCATATCTGAGTGCATCTGTAAATGCCCAGCTCTGCTGTAGGGTGTGGTGGTTGTCTGCTCTCGTGATGCAGAACAACCAGACCCTGTCCAGTGCAGTTCATGGCACAGCCATGTGCTGAACCCTGCACAAGCCTCATCTCTCTGTGACTCAGTGGGGAAGGACTGAAAACTCTGTTCCCTCTTGACTTCTGGGTGTGAACTCCAAGAGCAGATCTGCAGCTGGAGTGGAGCTGCAGAACAGCCACAGCAAAAGGGGCCACTGTCATTTCCACTGGCTGGGAGGTGCTTCTGCTCTGGAGCCAAGAGCTGTCCCTCTCAACTGAAGGAAATTAACCCCTGCACCTATTGAAATACATTCAGACCTTGAAAAGAGGCCATGATTTTCCCTGAATGTCAGACTGCTTGAATCAGTGTGGATTCCAAGTCCTGAACTGGCAGATTTGAAGTGCAGACTTGGAATTTGGGCTGTAGATAATTCTGGTATTTTCCATTCTGCTAAATCTCCCTTGTGAAGTATCACCTTAGGCCACATCCCTCCTCACATGCACATCCCAGTTACACAAACCTGGGCTCAGCACATGCACAAAACCCCACCAGGTATAGCCAGCTTCAGTAGGGCTTGAGTGGTTGAAAAACTGGGAACAACAATTAAGAAAACAAAATGGGAATTGGAAGTCTCATAAATGTTCCCTGTAAATAGTGTCACAATGGAATCTCAAGCAGGTTCTCCACCTGAGCTCATCAAAGGGTTAGAATGGGACAAGTTTAATGCTGATTTATTCTTTGGTCGTTTCTGTATTTTAGATAACACTTGATATGAGATTTGAGGTCAATAACTGGACTTGCAGGTACCACCAAAATTCAGATCCGTTCTCTCAATCAGTCTAAAGAGGGAGATTCAAGCTGCAGACTGAGTTGGAACTGGAGGCTGTGCTTGCACACCGGAGCTCAGGCCCAGCTGCTGTTGTGGATCCCAGGTGCGGATCCCTACCTAAGGTAAGAAACAGCAGAACCCATTTTAAAATCACTCATGGTGTTTAATTGAAGTCTGGGAACACTTTGCAGCAATTTGTATTTTAAGAGAAAGGAGGTAACAGAAAGCCCGGAAATTGCCCTGTGTTTGGTCTGCTACTTTTACTGTAAGAGGCGTAAAACACAGAATAATAACTGCCTTTCAAAATGGATTATTTGAAAACTACTTCTTCTTGCCTTTAAGAGCTCACAAGAGCTTGTTGGAAAATTTTTCACATGCAGATTGTTCTTCTGAAAATGTCATTGAAAAATTGCCCACTACAAAATGCAATTGGAAATTTTTTCAATGGAATATTGTTCAGTTAGAAAATATGTTTTCACCTAAATCAAATGCCTATGGAAATTCTTCCATTCTAACATTTCATTTTTTAAAAATTTAAAGTATTTCAATAATACTGAAGCAGCCATTTTCAATATTTCCCATACTTTCAATCTTTTATCTGAAAAACTTTTGGGGGTTAATTTTTAATTTTTATAGGTGAAATATTTTTCAAAGTCTACATTTAAACATTTGATTTTATTGAAACACTTGCATTTGATGTTTATATACTACAAAATAATGGAAGTAATGGCTTAGAGCTCTCACATGTGGTATAATGTCTGTGATCACGAGAGAAAAATCAAACTGAGTCTGGCTTTGCGTTTTGTTTAAGTCTGCTGCTAAAATGATGTATTGTATAAGTCAGTATCATGCAATTCAGCACATTGGGGAATTGTTGCAGGTAAAAATTTCATGCAAACTTTATTACACAGAATTGGATATTCCTTTGAATCAGAATTCTGGCTGGAGGCAAAGCTGTCAATCGGTCCGGCTGCATCACAGACAGCTCTGGCAGCACAATTTGCAGGGGGGTAGGAACACACACAAAGCAGACTTGTGCCTACAAACTTGAATTGGAGATTGATGCCAAAGCTGGAAAAATGCCTGTAAACCTGTTCGAGGTTGCTGTATTCTTTGTGCCAAGCTATTTTCATGGCCCAGGGTTGGAGAGCTCAGTACAAGGCTGAAGTCGAGCACTGCTGAGCCCTGGAGCTGCTCGCGGCTCCTTCAGCCCTGCCTGGGCTGGGCTGTCTAAGCAGCAGTTGTTAAACTGTTCCCTGGAGGCTGGAAAAGCAAGACACGGGAGTTTAGGGCTTCTGGGAGAGCAACGTTCTCAGATTTTGCAGTTATTTGTGTTGTGTATTCCAAGTCGTTCAGCCTTAATCAGCTCAGACCGTGACAATGTGCTCCCCTTTGGTGCAGTTTCCATCTCCCTCGCTCTCCTTCAGCTCTGAGAATTGAACAGCACCTCACAAAGAGACACACGGTATCAAACAGGATGTGATTCACTGCTTCGAAGTCACTTTGTCTCCCCCCTGTCTCCTGCTTGCTCAGTTTCCAGAGCTGCTTGCTCTGCACTCCGTGTAGCACGAGGGCTGACTGGTCCCTCAGCAGAGCACCACGAGACTCAGGAACGGGAGTCAGCTGGGACTGTAATTCCAGAAAAACCTTCTGCTTTTCCAAAGGAGGCTCCTCCATGGGTCAAGACCACATGCCTTTTGGTTTTGGAGACCAAATCTGGTGTGAATTTTGGTTCAGGCACGGTGAATGGGGGCTCTTGAGTGCTGGTAGCTTTGGTGGCAGTACAGTCACTGCCTGGACACCCTCCTGGCACAGCAGGAGTGACAGTGACCCTGCTGTGCCAGTCCTGCCCACGCAGGACCTGCAGCAACTGGGCTGACCATTCTGCCCAACACTTTCCTGGGAAGAAAACCTGATTCAGCCCAGGCAGTGCTGAAGGACTGTGGCCTGAGATTCCCTCCATTTCTTTCAGGCACTGCAGAATTCTGCCATGCTCCAGACACCACTTCTGATATCTCTGTCAAACTCTGTCTAACCCTCAAGAACAATCCCAAACCCAAACACTGAGGAATCTGTGCCATTCTCACGGACTTTTCATTGATTCCTTGTCAATTTTGAGGCTGCAGAGGCAAACAGAAGGCTTGGCATCCCTGCAGATTTCACCTGTAGAACTAATGCTTCTTTAAGAAGAAGGTGCTGTGCCTGTCTTTGTTCGGATGCAGGAGGTGACAGAGCTGAGGGCACTTGTCCACACAGGCCAGTGGCACAGCCTGGCTCCCCCTGGGCTGCACTGCTCTGGTCTCAACTCTGATGAGGGGATGATGCCCTCTGGCAGCTGGATCAAGGGTTTGAGCAGGGCTTGCCTTAAGTGGTGAGATTTCTAGTTTGATTTGAGAACCCTACCAGTAAGCCAACTTAGAACAACAGGAAGCTCATCCACCCTCCCTCCCCCTCTCCTTTTTTCTGTTCCTCTGCTGTAGAAACTGTCTGATGTTCAGATCAGAGGCTCTCCGGGGTTAAATGCACCATTAGTCACTGGAAAAAAGGGAAAAAAAGACCTTTTAAAAGCAGATGGTAGATGATAGAGAACCTGTTTGAGAGTAACTATCTACAACAGCATGTCTGCTTCATCAGATATTAGCATCAAAAGCTGTCTGACAATTTAGCAACAAACAGCAATATTGATTTTCTTCCAAAGTGCAGATGCAGAAAGACAAAGATGGAGAGGTGGCTCTTTCAGAGGATGCCCATTATGCCTGGGCAAAGACAAGGCAGGAAAATACCTGCAGCCTCCAGTCCCATCAGCAGGGCAGGAGCAGCCTGCAGGTGAGAGTTTCTGGAGGGAAACACAGCAGAGATCCACTGCAGCCAAGTCAGGGGCCTGGCCAGAATGGAGGGGCACCACCTCAGGGATGAGGAACTGGGGCCAGGACCTGGCTGCTCCCACCAGGGAAAATGAGAAGTAGAGCAAAGTAGTGGAGCTGGGATGGAATGTGGAAGAGACATGGGATGTAGCTTGCTTCCTTTGCTATTTTCAGAGGCTATGTGAATTAATTGCTGCAGAGCAATCAGAGCAGTAGTAGCTGCCACTCCACTGTCCCTCCCTCAGATACAGCACTGACTTTTCAGGGTGCTGCCAAAACAGCCATTTTAACACCTTAGCATCTGGAAAAATTCCACTTTAGAACTAATATTTCTCCTTTATCCCATGTCCCATTAATTTCTTTTTCACACATTGGTAGAAAAGCCTCCCCTTGGTCTGCAGTTGGCTCTTGGAACCATTTCTAGATGACAAAGTTGGGTATATCCAGTTCTTTGGACAACAGCTCCCTACTTCTGATTTAAATTCTCTGCAACCAATGGTCTCACATCAATTATGTACACTGCTCCTTGTCTCTGTGTCTGAAATGTCAGTGAATCTGATAATTTTTTGCTCACAGAGGTGGGGAACTAACAAGGATCTCTGGCACAGCCTGCAGTGATTGCATCTACCAAGGCATTAGCAAAACAGCAAGGAGACAGAAACAGGCACTGACACTTGCTGAAGTTCAACGCCCTGCTCAAACAGCAGCAGTCAGAGCAACTCCTGAGTTGAGTGCTTAGGAAGGCACCAGGGCACATCAGGACACTGCTCAGGAAGGGCTGCACAAGGCAATCTCCAGCCATGGTCATGGGAAGGTTGGAAAGAACAGGAAAGAAATACACACAGTAAGAAATAAAGAATAACTCATAAGTAAACTGATTTACTCCTGGCAAAAATGGGCACAACTCCATTAGCTTTCAGTTCCATCTAAATAGGCACCAGAAAGAAACTAAGCTGGATATCGACTCTGACCTAGTTGGAGTTGTTTATACTGACATTACTGTATTGTTAAAATACTGTTTTAAGAGCCAGTTTTGGGCTGTTGCCTTCATTTTTGCACCCTAGAGAAAGACAGTGGGGTAAACTTCTATTAAATGAATGTTAAAAATTGATGCCTGGTTCTAAGTGCACGTTTATAAATATGACATCAAATCCAGTGGCTTACAACAGCTGCTGTCCCAAAGAGTTCTGCCCTCTGAGCCCACCCTGAGGTGGCTGTGGTGTCTGTGACCCAGCCTCCTGCAGCAGCCCAGCACCTCCCAAACACCAGCTTACACTGGGAAGATTCAGCTTCGTCATTGCAGCCTGTCTGCAGCATTTGCTTCCCCATATCCTGGTGCTGAGGTGATTTGCTCATTATCAGATTGCTGTTTATTAATCAAAGCGGTAACAATGGGTCGGAGGAGCTGGAATACAGCACAGACAGTGCTTCATTTGTTCCAATTGATTTTCCTATCACATTTTATTACTACTATTTACTTTGTATGCCTCAGGAAGATTGAACTGCACTGTGCAGTAGGGGTAGAGATTTGAATTTCTCTTCTCTTTAGCTCTTTCTGTTTCTGTGGTGATAGTCAGAACAGTGGGTTCTTCCAGCAACCAAGCCATGACCTTCTCTGCTATAAAACAGCATATGGAGATTTTGTGATAATGAGACTTCACCAGTGTTTGAAGTCCTGCAGGTGGAGTCCTAGGGAAATCCATGACAATCCTGGATACTGAGCACAAATTATCTCTCCAAGATGACACCTTACAAATGCTCAGCACTGGCCAGAACCACTCCTGGAGCTGGAGCAGCTGGAAGGTGCAGACTTGCAGAACAGGCACCTGTGCTTAGGCTGGGACGAACAGGTTGTACCAGGGGGAGGTTTTGTCCTGCAGTAAAATTAATGGAGCTGATGGTGATGTTTTTTCCCTGTTCCTTCCTTTCTCTTCTCTAATGTCTTAGGTCACAGTTCACAAGCTGGATCTTGCAGTCTCCAGCCAGCACATGGAAGCCATGAGGGCAGAGCAGATGATTCCTGTCAGGAGGTACGTGGTGCTTTATGGAAGCTGACGTGTGGGTCAGCAGGGAGACACAGGGTGGCACACGCTGTAAGATCGCATTAATCGTCCCCCTGCCAGTAACAGGGCTCACTGGGAGCCAAAAGCAACTTAAAAACTGACTGAAAAACTATCAAAATCTGTGGCAAAGCTCCTATTTTCAGCACAGCAGGGATTTCACTCTAGAGATTTATAAGTGTTTGAACTATATTTACTCTGAAATTGCCCCATTCAGTGAGTACAACAGGAAACTCATGGTTGGCTGCAGCTGTAGGCGTCAGATGCAGTTGCGTGGGGAGGTGATGAGAATACATGTTTAACAAAGGCTTTGTTTTCTACTCTAATTTTAGAATTAACCTAGTTGAGGAGTGAGGAGGCAGCACTCAGGTGGTAGCACGTGTCATTAATAAAGTTCAAAACACAAACCACAGTCAGTCAGCTGAGCTGAAAGTTTCCGTGGGCTCTTCACCGTTACTGGAAATGTGAGAGTCCCTCACACAGGAATTTCTTTCTTATCACGAGTTTTATCTTGCTGAGATGCTGTTTTGTAATTTAGAGTGGGTGAATGTGTGCATGTGCAAACACACACCTGTGGCACCACCCAGCAGAATGACTCTATACAGACATCTGCAACATCATCCTTTTTGGGAACATGCCACATGACTTTGGGGAGAATTGCTTTGCTTTTTGTTTTGTTTTGTTTTTTCTTTTTCCTAGCAGAACTGCTTCTTGTGTCCCACCAGCAGAAGCTTTGAGGTTTTAGAGCTCAGTTGTATGTCCTGGCCCCTCTCTGAAATACATCCATGCACTTGTCACTGGGCCAACAGTGCCTGAGTGACTTGGACCTTGCCTGATGGTCCCTGTGCTCCTGCAGTTGATGACCTTGAGCTGCACCAAATAATTATTTTCTCCCTGGTTGTTTTTTGGGTTTTTTTCAGCAGCAGTGGGAGTAATTGAATGATTGTAAAATATTCACTGGGCCAGTAGGGGTTAAGTGAAAATGAAAATAATGCCATTGATAGGAACATTTTTTGGTCACACTTAAGGTCACAGTGAGATAAGGGGTTAGGAGATATCGGCCTGAGAATTTGACATCACAAATGGCTTCTGCAAGCACAGCCTGAGAGGGAGGGGAGGGGGCGAGGGAGGAGGGAGGGGAATGCACAGACAGCAGTGCTGGATTTAACCAGGACTGAGTTCAGACACCTGGAGCAGACTCACTTGGGCAGGATTGAGCAGAGTGGAAACATTAAGTGTCTCTCTTAATCTGGCACTGTTTCATTCGTGCTGCATTATTATTGTTATTAGAACCTGTGATTTACCGTGTCCAGCCTGGATCAAACTCAGCAGCTGTATTTCTCCAGATTATTTTGCACTCTTCCTTACTGAAGTGCGGTCTGGCAGCAGAAGTTTTACGGCTCTCTGAAGGAATGAGGTCTCCCTCCAGTGGTGGCAGGAAACAGCTTCGGCTCCCGACATCAATGAGGGCACCTGAGGCTGGGTAAATGAGAGTGCACCACGAGGCACTTCGATGGGAAATAACTTCTGAAGAACTTTTTAAGACCCTTCACTATTAACCACCCCTTTTTATAACATTGCTCCCAGTAGAACCCCCCGTCTCTTTGAAAATCTCCCCTTGTCCAGCAAATCTCCTTTTAATACTACCCCTTTTAACAAAATAGTTTAATATGTGCAAATAGCACTGAATTCCCACTCAATTTGCACGTTTTACTATTTAAGTAGTTAAGTTCCTATTGCTGATTATCAAGTTGCACATAAAATACTGGGTTGGATCCCATCACCCCATGGCATGAGGTAATACAGTGCTTTAGACATTTTGCAGAAAAAAATCTCTTTGGATTAAGCTGTTTTCAGTTCAGAAGAGACATGTTCGAGCCCTGGTCACCCTGTAACAGAAAGCCATATGACACAAGTGCACTGGGGTGAAGAGATATTGATTTACCTTCTGTAAAATAAATATAANCACACCTGTGGCACCACCCAGCAGAATGACTCTATACAGACATCTGCAACATCATCCTTTTTGGGAACATGCCACATGACTTTGGGGAGAATTGCTTTGCTTTTTGTTTTGTTTTGTTTTTTCTTTTTCCTAGCAGAACTGCTTCTTGTGTCCCACCAGCAGAAGCTTTGAGGTTTTAGAGCTCAGTTGTATGTCCTGGCCCCTCTCTGAAATACATCCATGCACTTGTCACTGGGCCAACAGTGCCTGAGTGACTTGGACCTTGCCTGATGGTCCCTGTGCTCCTGCAGTTGATGACCTTGAGCTGCACCAAATAATTATTTTCTCCCTGGTTGTTTTTTGGGTTTTTTTCAGCAGCAGTGGGAGTAATTGAATGATTGTAAAATATTCACTGGGCCAGTAGGGGTTAAGTGAAAATGAAAATAATGCCATTGATAGGAACATTTTTTGGTCACACTTAAGGTCACAGTGAGATAAGGGGTTAGGAGATATCGGCCTGAGAATTTGACATCACAAATGGCTTCTGCAAGCACAGCCTGAGAGGGAGGGGAGGGGGCGAGGGAGGAGGGAGGGGAATGCACAGACAGCAGTGCTGGATTTAACCAGGACTGAGTTCAGACACCTGGAGCAGACTCACTTGGGCAGGATTGAGCAGAGTGGAAACATTAAGTGTCTCTCTTAATCTGGCACTGTTTCATTCGTGCTGCATTATTATTGTTATTAGAACCTGTGATTTACCGTGTCCAGCCTGGATCAAACTCAGCAGCTGTATTTCTCCAGATTATTTTGCACTCTTCCTTACTGAAGTGCGGTCTGGCAGCAGAAGTTTTACGGCTCTCTGAAGGAATGAGGTCTCCCTCCAGTGGTGGCAGGAAACAGCTTCGGCTCCCGACATCAATGAGGGCACCTGAGGCTGGGTAAATGAGAGTGCACCACGAGGCACTTCGATGGGAAATAACTTCTGAAGAACTTTTTAAGACCCTTCACTATTAACCACCCCTTTTTATAACATTGCTCCCAGTAGAACCCCCCGTCTCTTTGAAAATCTCCCCTTGTCCAGCAAATCTCCTTTTAATACTACCCCTTTTAACAAAATAGTTTAATATGTGCAAATAGCACTGAATTCCCACTCAATTTGCACGTTTTACTATTTAAGTAGTTAAGTTCCTATTGCTGATTATCAAGTTGCACATAAAATACTGGGTTGGATCCCATCACCCCATGGCATGAGGTAATACAGTGCTTTAGACATTTTGCAGAAAAAAATCTCTTTGGATTAAGCTGTTTTCAGTTCAGAAGAGACATGTTCGAGCCCTGGTCACCCTGTAACAGAAAGCCATATGACACAAGTGCACTGGGGTGAAGAGATATTGATTTACCTTCTGTAAAATAAATATAAAGTCAAAAGTCTGAGCATTTTTCAGCACCTCTCCATACTCTGCCTGATTGGTGTGACCCTGGCTGCAAGCCCCATGTCTCAGACCTTCCACAACACATCCCACACCTTCCTAAGCATCCTCCAATTGCAGATTCATATTTTGAGTTGCAAAACTTGTGTGATTTGTGTTGTGATCCACAAGTGCTCCCTTATTCATCCATTTTGTGTTCCTCACGCAAGTTCTCTGTTTTTCCTCTCTCTCTCCTCACATTTTCATATCTGAGTCAAACTTCATAAACCACTTTTCTTAACCTCCCTAGGCCTTACTGTAGCACCAGCAGAAAAGGTGCAATATTAAAAAGGGTATTAAAATAGCAGAGTGATACCTCCAGAGTGATGGGAAGCGGCGAGAAACAGAATTCTATTGAAACCAGTATTTAATGTTAATTATGCTTTTCCTTCCAGTAGTGAATAACCACTCAGTGCTGAAACTGGAAGACTTGCTCAGAGAGGGTTCCATGGGATTATTTGATTATAATATATCAGTGGTTACCATTCTCCTGATTTCATGCCAAAACAATGGGCAGTGACGGCTTCAGAAACAGCTTAACACTTCCCCTTCTTCTGAGCATCATAAACGGTTTAGAGAAAACACATCTGAGTATTTTCTTTCTGAGATCTTTCATCATCAGAACTGTGATATAGAATAGCTTTCTTCAGTCCTCACTGTATCACAACTGTTTCTTTAAATATGAATTTATTTTTGAAGATAAAATTTTATCTTCTCTCTTCCAGAAGAGTGCATTGTCCATCCATATATTTTAGGTTTCTCTTTGTACTTTTGCCCTGTCACCCCCAAATATTCAGTGTATGTTTCTTTGTTCTTCTAGCCAAGGTTATAAATTAAAATTCAATTTCATTAAAGTTGTAAGTAATCACTCTCTGGCTCTCATTAGTAATGATTCGGTGCAGGGGGATCCCGGCTGCTCCCACAACTGTAATTCAATTGGACTCACCAGCTCTCGTTCACAAATCGCTTGAGCTGCACTTTCTTCCCAAATTTATGGCATCAGCACTGTCCAGAGGTTGAATTACAGCTGCAGGTTTGATCAGGGACTGCATTATTCTGCATCTAATCCCTGCATTCTGACAGCAGTGGGGGGAGCACTGTTGTTTTACAGGAACTCTGCATTGTTCCTCTGCTTTATGTCAGGGGCTGAATTGCCTTTGGAATCAGGGAACTGTCAGCCCAAAGCTACAAGCAAACAACCAGCTCCAGGTGACATGGTGTATAAATAACAAACATGGAGACACTCAAAAGCCAGCACTCCTTCTCCTGCACTCTCCTAAATTACAGGGATGGTGATTGACCACAGCCTGTGCTCCTGCATCAGTGGATGCAATCTGAATATATTGATGCTTTCTGAATAATTGTTGGAATGTGACTCCCAGCTTTTACCCAGAATGAGGAATGTTGATATTCACTGGTGGCACAAAGTCACTTCCACATTGATTAAATATTTCAGCCAGAAGCCATGTTCATGCATTCATTCACATCCAAGCCTTTCCTCTTGAGCAGTGACCTGCAGCCTACGGCATTCCTGGCAAGAAGGGCTCTGGAATGCCATGGAGCAGGCCCTGTGCCATTTTCCACAGAGGTGTGTGTCACCCCTCAGCTGACAGCCAGGACTTTGCCTCCTGCAAGGCAACATGCCCCCAAACCCCCTGGCAGCCAGGGCTTAATCCCAGAGGGATACAGAAGCCTTTACCCCTCCTAGAAACGCTGTCCTTCAGCTGACAGAGGGGAACTGAGGCTCGTTGGGAGCAGAGGAACACGCCCCAGGCACATCCAACCTCGGATCAGGCTGGGGGAAGTGGTGCATTGCCTTTGGAAGCTTCTCCTGCTTTAGCATATCCATGTGCTCCAACAGCCCAGAGCAGAGGCACAGCCAGCGGGTAGCAGTACCTACCACTCATTTAATTGACCTTTGCTGTTAAATCATTAATGGAAATCACTGAACACAGGGCAATAAGGTGGTTTCACCACTGTTCTCCTGCTTGTGGCTTCTGCTAATTTTCTGGTGTCGTTTTCCTTGTTCTAATAGCAAAATCTGTCATCTTCTAGTTTTGCACAAATCCTAGGAGGCAAATTAGAAGAGATGTGGAGCAAATTCCTGTTGACTTTAACGAGGGTTGTGGTTTTTAAAAACTACATTCAGAAGAAAACTAAGGTTCTTTTATTTCTTTATGCAACCTTGCCTTTTTTATACTCTTTGTGGTTGGAAAGACTCTGACAGGAGACAGGCTATGGGAAATGTCTGCTTTCATATAACAACTCAGAGCAGCAGCATTTGGCTGCTGGACTGCAGCTTTCAGAGAGCTGTCGGCATCACCTGTTGTGTCAGTCCCCTGTGGCTGCAGATCCCCGGGCAGGATTCTCAGTCAGCCTCCCAGGTGGGTTCCAACAGGTTTTCAGTGTATTTTAGTTCCTTCATTTGTCCATTTTTTATTCCTTTTCAAACTGAAATATATTTTTTCCATTCCTAATTAACTCCCTGCCACCCTACTTGTGGTAAAACCTGATTTATTTCTCCTTCTCTGCACTGAGAGGACAGGATACTTAATCTCCTCTGGGTGGACGCTGAAACACTGTCTGAATAAAATGCTGATCACTCATCTGGTTAGCTCCTGCCAGCTCTTCTCTGCATTCCTGCCACCTGGGTTTTGCATCATTTGCTATCGTTTCTTTAAGTGACAGAGCCTATTCCTTCTCTATTTTGGGGAGAGCAATAATTCCTAAATTAGCTGGTTGTCACATTTAGGTGTGGTGTGAGTGGTTATCTTTCATATTAATTTTAAGACCATGAATATTCACAGGCTAAAAAGGATTGTTTGAATAAACACTTAGAAAGGGTGTTAAACCAATGTCTACAATTTACTGCACTTGCTGTTGTTTTGGGACATATTTTTGTGAATAGGGAGAGGCTTTTTATATCAATGTCCACTAGGTAGCTGCAGAGGAATAAAGCAAGCTTGGGATCCTTCATCCAGGGAGCAATGAAACAAACAAATATTAGCATTTTGAAAGGCTCTGTGTTGGACACGCATCTGCAAAGTAAAATAGGAATTTCAGATGTGTGTGCATGTGTGCATCCATGTTTGCAGGGGCAAACTCTTTCAGGTGGCAAACACTCGCTGCAAGTGCCAACATTTTTTGCACATCTTGAAAATATTTGTGTAAAAATGGAAAGAGGGAAGATTGCCCATCTGCAGTGAGTGGGGGGTGCTGTGGGCAGGGTGCAGTGTGCTCAGTGAAGGGAGCCAGGTGAGGGAGGTGAAGAACCAAGGCTTCCCTTCCTGCTGAAACCTCGAGAGGCCCATTCAGTGCCGTGTCTAATGACACATCTCAGCCCTGCCATCCTTCCCTTCTGCCTCACCTCTGGAACCAGCCCAGCCTGAGGAACTCACAGTGCACTCAGCCAAGGCACTCAGAGCCTGGCCTGCCAGCCTGATAGTGAGCTCAGGCAAATACTGGGAACTCTGCTCCATTTATTCATCCTAAAGTGGAGGTGCAAAGAAATATGAGGCTGGTAAGTGGGTGACAGGCATCTGCAAGTGTCACCTCAGCAATTCAGGTTCACAGCCTTGGAGCAGGATTGCAAAACTTGCATCATTTGTAACCTTTTCAGCACCAGCCTTTTTAAAAACAAACTGTAACCAACAGCTTTCCTTCGGACATGAAGAGAATAACTAAAGAGAACATCTGTTTTCCCTTTAGATGTGGAACTGCAATAGCAAGCCATGCATAAATTTTATTAAGGCTTGCTAATTTCTGACGAGTTTGGGGAGATACATGTTACCCGTGGAGATATTTGGCTCTGCATCACCAGATGAAAAGTCATTTTAAAAACAATGCAGAAAAAATGGGCATAGCTTGGCAGCAAATGTGTGAGGTTCTGCTCCCAGGACTTTGGCTTTGTTTGTGCAATTTATAGATTTGTGCCCTTTTTCCCCCCTCTTAATGTCACTCATCTTGTTTTCCGAGGACTTTTTATGACATAGATGACTAAACAAAATGCACCTAAATTGACAAAGCTACTTATTGCTGGAGGCTCTTGTACTCAAAATCAGAGGTCCAAATGCTTTCAGGACTTAGGTCTGCTTTTAAGTTGTTTCTGCAGTGCCAGGGTTTTCCATACCCCAGGAACACTCGAGCCAGCACGAGCCTGTTCTGTCCTTTTTGCTGCAGGAATGTGTCCCCAGGTTTAGAACTCACAACTGGAGACAGCCCCACTCAGGTCCCACAGCTCCAGGTTCTGTGCCCTCTGAGGAAACACCTTGGAGCACAACCTCAATTTCTGATCTTTCTTCACTCTCAGATCCCAGATTCATCACCCTGGTGGGTAATCACAGTAACTTCACAGAATCCCAGAATGGTTTGGGTTGGAAAGGACCTTAAAGACCATCAGGTTCCAACTCCCTGCCATGGGCAGGGACACCTTCCACTATCCCAGGTTGCTCCAAGCCCTGTCCAACCTGGCCTGGAACACTTCCAGGGATGGGGCAACCACAGCTTCTCTTGGCAACCTCTGCCAGGGCCTCACAGGGAAGGATTTTTTTCCCAATATCCAATCTTCACTAAGAACTGTGGGATGCTTGACAGGACATGCCTGGAATCACACAGATCATGCCTCATTGCATGGAATAAGTGGGAAAGTCACAGTCTGGGTTCAGAATATGCTTGTCTTCTCTCAATAATTAATTGTTTGTGGATTAATATGAGGTTTGGTGTTTTGAAAGTAAACTAATCCACTCACTGGCTGGTGTGTAATGAAGGAGAACAGGCTGCTGTCAAGCAGTCTGAAAATAGCGAAAATTAACTCCATGAAGTGTCACGACTCACATATTTTATGTATGTGAGTAATGTGTCTTCTGTGGGACAGAAGATGAAAATACCACACAGAAAAGAGAAAGTAGTGGCTGCCAATTTAATAAGAGAAGCAGGAGTATTTGCTTTGACATAATTTGGTGTTTTGACTGCTTGGTGGCAACTGGGCTGGGCCACTGCTAGAGAATCCACTGGGAGAGAACTCATAAACAGTATGAACCAAAGGTTCTGCAGCCTCTGTATTCACAGAGCTATCAAAGGGGGAAGCAAATATTAATAAAAATCAGAATACACTGAAATCATAGAATCCCTCCCCAGGTTGGAAGGGACCTCATGGATCATCTGGTCCAACCTTTCTTGGCAAAAGACTGGTCTAGATGAGATGTCCCAGCACCCCGTCCAGCTGAACCTTAAAAGAGTCCAATATTGAGGAATCCACCACTTCTCTGTGGAAATTATTCTGATGACAGGTCATTCTCATTGTGAAAAATTTTTCTCTTGAGTCCAGTCAGAATGTCCCCAGGAATAACTTGTACCCATTGCCCATCTTTTCCATGTGACTCCCTGTAAAAAGGGAGTGTCCATCTTCTTTGTAGCCACCCTTTAAATACTGGAACGTGGTCAGAAGATCTTCCCTCAACCTTTTCTCAAGGCTGAACAAACCACATTCTCTCAGCTCTTCCAGTGGCATTAAAAGGGACAAGGCAAATGCTGAGATACAAATTCACTGATAAATGGAATTTTTTCTTGAGAGATGCCAAACTACTTCAGTTTCCTTTGGCTTCATAAGTGTTAAGACTGCAAGCACTTCAAAAAATTGGGATCTCTCAGAAAGAGAATAGAGAAGGGATCATAAAATCTTGCAGATAACAACCAGCCAAGGGTTCAATACCTACAGAAAAAAAGTAATACTTTAGTACCAGAAGGTTCCCATATACTTAATGATGTTGCTAGAAAATGGTTGATCTGTTTGAACTGCTCTTGTTCATTCCTCTGCAGGAGAATGTTATTCCCTTTGCCTCTCGTCACTTTTTCATTCTGCCATGGGGAGTGTGCAGAGAGAAGGCCATTGAAAAAGCCATATAAAACCTCGAGAATGCAATAAGCAGAACATGGCACTTTTAACACGACAAAACTACCAGCTTAGGTAAGTCTTGAAGTGCACATAAACTCCAGCACCTCCTCAGGCAAAGAGAGTCACAGTCTCAACAGAGAAGCAGCAAAAGGAGTTTAGATCATAAATGCTCTTCAGACCTACAAGCTTTGCTGCCTGAATGCACAATGAGCAATTCAAGGGCCCAGACATCTTCAAATCAGCCAGGCTAAGCCTGGAGTGCACCTGCCCTGTGGTAGCAACACTTCAATATTCTGACTCAGTTTGCTCACCCAGCACGGGGTGGGTGATTTATCACTTCGGGTGCTTCCAGTACCGCACACCTTTCCTCGCTGTCCTATTAAGATCTCCACTTTCCTGCCTAAACTCTGCAGTTTTGATTGCATTTGAAGTAGCTGCAAGGTGCTACCACTGCAGGGGGCAAATCCTCCTCGAGGTTTATTTGCTTCCCAGTTTCTCGGAGCAAAATGCTCTTCCTGGCAGAGACGGTGCCTGGGGGTGCTCAGGGAAGCAGCAGCCCTGTCCCAGGTGTGGGCAAAGAGTTTTTAATGCAGGGTCCATCAGCTGCACCCTGAGCTCGAGTGGCAGCAGCTCCTTCCCACTAAACCTCCTCCTGTCACTCCCATCTGCAGTCAGGAGCAGCCCAGTGCCTTCTCCAGCTGCCAGACACCTTTCCAGCTTTAATCTGCAGGTGTTCTCCAAGCCAGAGCCCCAAAACTTCATTCGCCAGCCTTTCTCCTGAGAGCTCCCCATGTTTCTGCTCATAATTCAGTTACTTCATAGCCGAGGGGGAAATGGAAATAGCGTTGCCCTCATTGGCCCTTCCTTTCTATCCTCCAGTTCTCTGTTCTTTTCCATCTTTTAAGTCTTTTCCCTCTCTCTATGGGAGATGAAAAAAGGAGGAATAGAAGCAGCTGCACAATCAGCAGAAAGAGAACAGGAGTTATAGGAAGAAACAGAGATGGGAAAGAGGAAAACGGTGGAAATAGGGAAAAATGTAAAAAAGGAAAAATGAGAAAGCAAAAGAATAGAGAAATGAAGTCGTTGATACTGCAGGGATTCCGTGAGGAGCGGCAGCGCTGCGGGGTTGGAGAGAGAGAGGCAGGGAGGGAGGGCCGGACCTCCTCCTTTTGACAATTACATGGGAGCTGCTGAAAGCTGCTTTCAGGGATGGGTGCACGGAGAACTAAGGACGTCTGGCAACTGATTGATTTGATTCGTTTATTGTGTACCACAATTTCCCTCTCCCGGATGAAGCAGGAGTTGCCGGAGTTGGACTTCGCAGTTCCTGAGCGCTGTGCCAAACCCCCTCAGCACCTCAGGAGTCAGAAGAGGACCTCAAGCAGGGCACAGACAACGCCGGTGGGGCAGGAGAAACCGAGCTAATCAGAAAAGGCCGATCTGGCACTCCACAGCTCCAGAGGGCCTGATTTCCAGGCAGCTTCACATCCGTGGACTCCAGCGGGAGTCCTGAGGGCTCGGCTGCTGCGAAAAGCAGAGTCCGGGGGCTCGGCTTGGCCTGTTTGTCTCCATCCCAGCGGTGTGGCTGAGCTCTGGCAGGGCAATCGTGACATCCAGTGGGAAACTCCTGAACTACAGCAGCTTTCAGGGGTGGAACGAGCCGCTCCTGAATCCAAACTGCAACTGATGGGGAAGGCCATGGAAGGGAAACTGCAAGGAAGCTTCTGTGGGGAATGGCTCAGGACTAAGTCTTGTGCTGGCCTGAAATCTCCAGTACCTACCTGTGTTTTGAAATGTCTCTCCTTGCCAGGGAGTAAAATCCTTGCTTTTTGGGGAAGAGTTGGCAACAGCATCTCAGTGGGATTAATTCTCACACAGGATCCTCACTTTCACGGAAGGTTTTCTTTAACTGTTTTTGTTTTAGTTCTGTGACCCTTTGAGATGTCTCAGTGCCTACAAGGAGGCTGGAGAGGAACTTTTGACAGAGTGGTGACAGGACAAGGGGGAATGGCTTTAAGCTGAAGAGAGGTAGAGTTAAATTGGATATTGGGAAGAAATCCTTCCCTGTGAGGGTGGGGAGGCCCTGGCACAGGCTGCCCAGAGAAGCTGTGGCTGCCCCAGCCCTGGAAGTGTCCAAGGCCAGGTTGGACGGGGCTTGGAGCAACCTGGGACAGTGGAAGGTGTCCCTGCCCATGGCAGGAGGGGGAATGAGATGGGCTTTAAGGTCCTTCCAACCCAAACCATTCTGTTATATTAAGCATCCTTAATATATAATGAAATACCAGCCATTCTCGTAGCTTCCCTCAGCTCTCTGTACCTGTGTCACTTGCCCCAGTGTTTGGAACAGGCCTGGGGAACATAAATCAGCTGAAACTTAAACTGGAATAGATGTTTATGGCATAAATAATCCTAAGTACAGACAGAAGTAATGCAGAAAGGACAAATAATCTCACAGAGCTGAGGGCATGTGCCTGTCTTTAATGATTTCATTGTGCAGCCAGAAGGTCTGGGATCGCAGGCACTGCTCGGTGCTCACACAGCAGCTGCTTCCCACAATGTTTCTCTCCCTCCAGTACCTAATCACGAGGCCGGGGGGATTTTCTTTCAAACGCGTGCTTTGATACTTTACTCGCACCTCACCAGCAGCGGCGGCAGGGAGGGAAAGCAGCGTCCCACCCGAGCGGGCTCACAGCAGAGCCGCGTCCGCCTGGGGCTCCGCAGGCAAATCCCCGCGCCGTTTGATCTGCCTAGCAGGGAGCACTGCCGTGGATGACGTCAGCGCTGACGCGTTCGTTACGTCATGCACTAGCTGCCCGCCGGATCTCGGAGGGAGCCCCGCTGGGCGCTCCCCACACGCTGCAAACGCCGCCCCCGGTACGGGCGGCTCGGGGTCCCGAAGGGCCCGTTCGGGACAGGCCCCGCGGACCCTCCCGCACCCCTCACGTCATCCCGGGCGCGCAGTGACGTCACGCCGCGCCCCGTTGTTTTGGCGTGACGTCACGCCCCGGGCGGCGCTCCCGCCTTCTCCCTCTGCCCCAGGCTCCGCCCCCCGCACGGAGACCACGCCCTCTCTCCGCTGATTGGTGCTCGCCGCGTTGTCCCCGCCCCCCTCCCGGCACTGCCCGCCCCGCCCTGCCCCGAGCCGCGTCGCCCGCTTGGCCCCGCCCCGCGCGCAGGGCGCTCCAATTGGAAGGCGCGGCTGTTGAGCGACAGCGCTGCCGCCCAATGAG
>VZRX01008474.1:291505-352642 GCA_013398075.1 Notiomystis cincta
GCGCCGGGGAGCAGCCGCGGAGGGACGGCAAGGAGCGGAGCCGCGATGCGGAGCGGGAGGCGCGGCGGCGCAGCCGGGAGATCGACGCGATGCTGGCCCGGGAGCGGCGCGCCGTGCGCCGCCTCGTCAAGATCCTGCTGCTGGGCGCCGGCGAGAGCGGCAAGTCCACCTTCCTCAAGCAGATGCGGATCATCCACGGCCGCGAGTTCGACCAGAAGGCGCTGCTGGAGTTCCGGGCCACCATCTACGAGAACATCCTCAAGGTGAGGGGCGGCGGAGGGGCGATGGAGGCCGGCGCCGGCTCATCCCGCAGCGCCGGGAGCTTGGGCCGTGCCCGGAGTCGCCGTCGGAAAAGGATGTGAGAGCTCGGCCGGGGCGGCGGCTGCGCCCCCCGCCCGCCCCGCCGCGGCGCTCGGTGCTCCCAGCTCCGGGAAGGGGTCTCGGTGCAGGTGTTTGGGAGGGCGGGGACCTTTGTGCTGCGGGGGGCCCGGGGATGTGGGTTGCGGCGTTTCCCGGCTGAAGGCTTCCATGAAAAAGGCTCAGAGGAAATTTCCCTGCAGAGGGGATAGAGAAAAGCTTTGTGGAAACGCAGAGGAAAGAGGATATAGGTGTGGCCTGCCTTCTGGAAAAAACATTATGAGAGCATCCTCGAAGTCGGAATTTGAGAAACTTCAAGACTTGAAGAAACGGAAAGGAATTTCTCTGCTTTTGCAAAGTATGCCCAGTCTGTACCTCGAGATGGGACAAGAAAGGGGTCCTCGTACAGATGTTGTGGCTGCAAGTGGTTGTTACTTGGTGCATCTTTAGAAACGGGGGAGTGTAGGCCCGCAGAGTTGGGCAGTGTGGGGTGTTATCAAACCTAGAGCTGAAATGGAAATAACTTTGGTGCCTTTGCAGGAAAGTTTTTGTTCAGTGTGTGGGCAGGCTTTATAGTGCTGGCAGCGTGTTGCTCTATTGACTGGAGACTGTAAAAGCTGCTGGTAGAGCCTGTGGTCGACAAACCAGTATTTCCCTAAGCAGGGAAAATCAGCCTTGACAAATACTGTTTCTTTCAGGGATACAAGTGTTAATGCCCTGTGCAGGTAGAAGTGATCACGTTTCAGAAAATACCTGAAGATACATTAAAAACTCACTCAGGAGTGTGTCCCCCTTCATCTTCATAATCTTTCCCTGAAAGAAATGCTGCTTTCCTGCCTATATTTTTCTGTAGGACCTTCTCCATTCTTTTGTGGGCATGGATTTGTGAGGCTCTGTGAGATTTCATAGAAAGTTAAAGGAAAGGGAACTGTGCAAGTTAAAGATAACGAGTTACTTTTGAGTTTCCAGATTCGTGTTTAAATAGAAGCTTTATGTGCACTTAATAAGTGCACACATACAATGACTCTTGTTTTTAAGAATGCTGCTATTCCATAAAGGGCTTTCACTTCTGTTAATGAACAGGAAAATTGTCTAATTTTCTTTTCCTTCTTTTTTTTTTGTCCATTTTCAGGCTGGAGCCCACTAACTGCAAGAAAGTTGAAATTCAGAAGCTTCCCTCTGATTGTAGTTATGTGAGCAAGGAGAGCATTATGATTTTTTTAAACTTATATGCCTAGAAATAAGGAGTCTTATTTTAGCTCTTAATGCTTATTGTGGTCCTGCCAGTGATTTATTTTTTACTGCTGCTAATTTCAAGTAATAGTAGAAGCTTTTAGGGAAGCAGTTTGTGAAAATGGAAAAATCTGAGACTCCTTCCTCTTGAAGTTTTCTAAGCAGTAGCAGTTATGGTAAAATGATGTAATATTTTATGTATGCAGAAGGTGTAGAGCTTTCAGCAGTAGAACTTGGTGTGCTTTGGAAAGGAAAGTGTCTCCTTCTTGTAGCAGGGGAGGCAGAGTCACACACTTGAAACACTCGTTTGCTGGATGGCTCTGGGCAGGTTTGCAGAATTCAAAGTAGAATCCAGGTCCTGGAGGTGGCAGTCAGGTGTTCTGATAGTTAACAGCATTTCTTGGACCATGTCAGTTAAACTTTTTAAACGCTTCTAAACCAGAAAATAAAATTTGGAAGTAGCTTTAAAGTGGGTTAATATGGTTCAGCAGATTGATTGCCCTTTTAGCCTTGCAGGTGGTGGTCTGGGAGTGTTAAGGTTGGGTTAGGGCTCTCCTTTAGGTACGTGTCACACTCTTCCTTCCCTTGCTCCTCCAGATGACACAGGTGGCTCTTGCATATAAGAATACAGTTTACAGTCCCTCCATAAGTTTTTGAGGAATGGCTTGGGAATAGTCACCATGGAAAAAGTAGGCAGAAGGAGGAAGAGCAAAGAGAACTAAAAGAGTTTCCTGGTGGGAAGGCAGTAGATGTTTTGTTTGCATTTTTGCTCATCAGAGAGAAACCTGATAACACCTTGATATTCTGCCATAATCATCAGGAAGAAATCAAATACCAAGACAGAATAATGGCTTTCAAAACAGAGTGATGTTGTCAGTGCTTTTATTTTAGGGTAATTGGGTAATACTCTCTTGCAGTAAATTTTGTTCTGTGGATAAAGAGCCAGTGTTCAAAGTAAACTTATTTAGCTTCTTTGACAATGTAAATTGTCAAGTGCACATCATTGCTGCCCTTTCTATAACAGGGTGTTTAGACTACAGGTTCTTTTCACTTTTTCAGGAAGTTCAGTGATCACCCACTAAGATTTAATGAAGCCAAAATCACCATGTGTTTAACTGCCTATAAAAGATCTGAGATGAATTTTTAGTACTATATGTGGACAATGTGAAGTGGAAATGATCCTATCAAATAGCCTATAAATCTGTGTGGCATTGTCAAGTACAGCTGCAGCAACCTTAGCCCCTTTCTCCACACACTTCTCAGCATGGTCAAACAATGGTCCTGCTAAGCTTCTGCAACCCTGAGATCTGGGTTAGAAATGCAGTGTAAATCTCTGGGATTAAATGGTCAATTTTCATTTTCCAGCCGTGACTAAACTCTCTGAAGGAGGAACATTCCTACTCTCTTAACAGTGCTGGATATTTCTAAAATGCTTATTGCAGCAGTGTTGAGGCAACTGCAGAGGTTATGGAGAATGAAGAAACTGATTCAGAGAACACAACATGAAACCTCTTTGAAAATAACAGTGCTAAGGATGAACTGACATTAGTGTCAGCTTCCACTTTGAGATTTCACCTTCTTGCTTTGCTGATATCTTCTCAGTGCTGAGTTCTTTGCTTACCTTGTTCTCTCTGGTTCTCATCTCCCATTTTGGGGAAACCCTAGTTAGAAACAAAATGTTGAAGCAAAATAAACCTATGATACAGAATTTACTTTTCCATTTAGTACAGGTGATGGTTCAGGGCCTTGCTAGCTTTTTCTGGCATTTGTGGCATGGTCTTCAAATAGAGGAGTTTTGCTTTGGTTTAAGGTAAATAGTCATCGGTTAACTCGGGTTTTGCTTGTTAATCGAGGCTAAGTTTCAGAGTAACTTTTTGGAACTTTTTGATGATTGAAGTGAAAAGCAGCAGTGTTAATGTTCTGGTATGAGTACACAGGCTTCAGGACTTAAGCACACCCACCTGGAAAAGGAAAGTGCATAGGACAGGGCTGTCTGGCTGCTGAGGTGTGGATTTTAAGGTGACTCTTGGCTATGCAGAGAAACTTGGAAAACTTTCTTGTACCTTAAGTTTCAAATCTAAGCAATGTCTGGTGGTATTACAGAGTATTTTGATGCTTTTCAACTGTAGCTACAGGAATCTTTTGATACTTTCCATCCAAAACAGATGGGTTGGCCTTGCTACTCCACTTGCTTTCTTTGATAAAAGTTAAAGAGCTCAGACACTCAAGGAGTCACAACTCTGATGTTCCTTGTCTAAATGTTTTTTTGTTTCAGCTATGTGAATATCATGCTGCTTAAAAAAACCTGGTTTAGTTGCATAAGAAAATAATTAAAGCAATCTACAAGCACCAGAGTGGTGCTTGCACCAGCTTGTTTAGGAGATTTCAATCTCAAGAGAGAAAAAGTTCAGCTTTTAAAAGCCTGAAGTCTGTTGAGCTCTTTTGGTAATGTTAGTTTTCCTGTTGAGAATGGAAAGACCAGCTCAAGGTTTCAATACATCCATGAGTGTTTTCTTCTTGTTTGTGGCCTGAAGTGTAATGATTGACTAAGGGATTGAAAAGCCTGGAATTGCAGAGGGAAGGACTGCACAGGAAATTATGTATAACTTCATTTGTGAGCTGTGAGTAGGGAAGAAACAAGGAAAGATTCTGAACATGAAATATCTTTGAGGAACAGTCCTTTGGGACTTTTGAGTGCTGCTGCAATACTCGAGGGGATACCTGAGAGCATTTCTCCTTGACAGCAGGAATAAGAGTGGCAGTAAAAAGTATATGAGTAAAGCAAAATAAGTGGCTTGTGCTGAAGGCAGCTTTAAGAACTTTAGACTTCTGCAAATAATACTAAAGCTGGATTGTTGCTGGGACTCTGTGTACCTTGAATGTACCTAAGTCGTGTTTATGGTGGCTGAAGTAAGGGGGTTGTACCTCCTGTCGTCAACAAACAAACCAAGAAAACTCTTTTGCAACTTTTGCAAGTTTCAGCCAGGCACAGATAGAAACTCTGGGATGTGGAAACAGATTATTCCTCAGTTGTTTGGGAGCTACACTTGCAAGTGACCGAGTTACTACTCGTTTATAATGTAAGCATATTTCTTCCAGTAGCCTACAACCTCGGGGGAATCCAGCATGTAAACCCCAGTTACTCTTTAAATTGTCTTGACTCCACACTTCCTTGGATTTACATGCAAATGAATTTGGAAACCCATTAGGAGGTGATGATGGTGACACTCCATCTGTTACTTCAGAGCTGGGATCCAGCTGTTTGAGTAGCTGGTCTCAGGACAGTGTCAATCTCCTTCTCTGCTGGAGGATTGACTGGGAGAGTATAGGAACTGTGGTTAATTAGAATCCTTTCCTTTAAATTTAATATACAAGTGCTAAAGTTCTGTACTAGAACAGCTTTT
This sequence comes from Notiomystis cincta, assembly GCA_013398075.1. Taxonomy (NCBI): domain Eukaryota; kingdom Metazoa; phylum Chordata; class Aves; order Passeriformes; family Notiomystidae; genus Notiomystis; species Notiomystis cincta. The sequence goes on from VZRX01008474.1 coordinate 296,500, forward strand.
TAATTCTGATTATCTTTTCTCTGAGCTTATTTTATTAAGAAAAATAATATTCACTAGTTTATGTAGAAAAGACAAAAAACCCTGATAAGTCTTGTTGATCTTATTGTTCCAGGTTCATTTAATCAATGCATCTCTTATTAACTTTCAGTTGATGTATTTTATGTCTTAAATGTAAATCTCTGGTGGTCTGTCTCTTGGTTGGGCTGGGAGACAGCAATCTCTCTTCATCATGGCAGATACTGGAAGAGGAGTAATGGTCAGTAGTAAGTGATAAATATTCATAGTTGTTCCAAAATGGAGCTCACAATGCTCTTGTGATGTAGTCATTAGTATTGCAGAACATGACTTAGTCCCTGGAGACTGCAGGCACGTACTTTGATGTCTTCCAGACAAAAGTTTAGTCACTGGACTGACTAAATTTGGGAGCTTACATTATATTCACTTGGTTAACTATACATGTAGTTTTATAATTAGCTGGGAAACAGTATTGGCAAAAAAAAAAATTAGCAAATTGTGCTGTTAAAAATGTTTACAGGAAAACTTGGGAGCAAGCTGGTGTACATTGTCTGAAAAAGTAAGTTCAGTGCAAATTCCAACAAGGAAAAAGCTGGAAGGAATTGGAGGCTGCAGAGTTTTCAGGCAGGTTTCCACCACTTGCCTGGGATTTTTCAGCCTAGTGGAGGTCAGGAGCTGCTCCCATCCTCCCATGTCTGAGCACATGTGCTGGGTGCTGAATCCATGAGAGCAACATGGCAGGGATATGTTTGGAACTGCAGATGCTGCTTCTGCTGTACTGAAAGCATGAATGAACTATGAACTGATGCTGGTGGGATGGTCTTGGGGCAAGGAGAAAGCTGCTAATGCAGTCTGGAAGCATTAACTGGGAGCTTTTTGTGAGGTCCTGCACCAGTCGTCATCTCTGAGGTCATCATCTCTGTGCTCTGTGCCGAGTTACAAGCAAAGTTTGCAGTGAGTATTTTCCTTCTGCTGCATTTATCGTCATTTTGCTGGGTTCAGTCAAAGACAAGGCCTCTTTTCAGAGTTTCCAGACAAGCAGACATCACTGCTGCTCCCAGTCCAGAGACTCAGTGGCTAATCCAAATGTTTTTTAATATTTGTGTTCCTGTGGACTAGGTAAATGACACTTCTCCTTTGTTCCCACTTTTTATTTGTATGTTGGGCTGGCAGGTAGGTCATCTTTGCTGTTTACCCTGCTCTCACCTGGGTGGTACTGGAATGTGTGAGTGGTGAAAGGACATGCATAACTGGGGAGCCTTTTCTTTGTCTAACTGGGCCAACTGGTGCTGCTCCCACCCCTACCCTGTGTGTATCTCACCTCACAGCAAACTAATATAGGCAGTGGAATTCACTTTTTATATAAATGGCCAGGTTTTTGCTGATGTTTGCTCATTGGATTGTGGGCTCAGGCAAATGACAAACCTATCACACAGGAGAGGGTGGAACTCCACTGCCAGGAAAGATGCCCCTTTTGGTGGTACCTCATTTTTTGACTGTTCTGTAACAAGAAACCTTATCCATAATGACACTGGGTTCTCTACTGCTGCTTGACTGTAATGCTTCAAGGACATAGATCAAAGAAAGCTCTGTTAATGCTTTTATGATAGTGAGCTGTACAAATGTGATTGTCTTGCTGTCACTCTGTTTGTAGTAGGTCACCTTCTCTGCAGTGTTCCAGACAGCAATTTACAAACAGTGCATATGATTATATTTGCAAACACTGACAACTTTATTTTTGAAAGCTGTGTAGCTGGACCTGTGTTCCTATGGCTGCATCACCTTGTTCTGTTCCTCTGGCTCCAAGGAATATCTGTGGGCTGAGGTGGGAGCAATCCTGTTGGCAGTAGCTCCAACTTATATTGGTCTCCCTGAGATCAGATCCCCAGACTTTTGCCAGTTCCTTGTCAACAACAGTGAGGAAAAACACACAAGAGGAAACACGATTGACTCTCCCTGTGCCTAGAGTGTTCCTGTTGGTTTGCAGCCACAGGAGAAGATGGCAGTGCCTGTTAGCTGTGAGCTGCAGTCCCCAGGGAGTACTCAGCAGTGATCAGCACTTCTCTTGGCACAGTCAGGTCCATAACTGAAACACAGATACTGGAGATTTCGGGAGTTGCTCTGAGGTTAAACAGTGTATCAATGGTAAAAGTGTAAAAAGAAGCTGCTGTTGTATTTCATGTGTAACAGTGACTCTGTTGGCTGTGGTCTCCTACCCAGTAGTAGTTCCCTAAAATTATTCTGAGCAAATGCACTGTAGGAGACCCTTCTATTTTTATACAAACTCTGACCAGGTTTGCAAGTTCTCTCTAGACACTGAATAAGGTTTTTTGATCACTTGACTGCTGATGTGTGCATGGAAAGAACCTGGCCTTGCCTATGAGCAAGTGTCCCCCAAACCTGTTGTGCCAAGTTTGTCTTTGGTGCTTAACTGAGGGGTGTTCACTTGAGCTGGTCCATCTGGTGGAAGGTGTGAAGTTTTAGGGATAATGAATCCTTCAAGTACTGGAGCATATGAATAATTTAAAAGGTGAGTGTTGTGTTTTATGTAGCAGTGTAACTACAGATGTAAGATGTGCTTAAATCATGCTGCTCTTTAAATACTGCAACAGTGCCTGTCCTGTATTGGCAAACATCTCTGGCTTCAAGTGACATTAGCTCATAATAACCTTTCTACTAATTCCCACAAATTCATTTCATTATTATTTAAATACAAGAGAACCTGGATATTTTGCAAAGCTAGGATGCTTTCAAAAGTAAAGGAGAAAAAATACATTTGAGCCAGTCCAAGTAATGAGCATTTGTGTAAATGCTCTGAAAACCTTCCTACTGCTGGTGAGCAGCAAACATGCTCCAAACAGCTGTGCTGTGTCAGGCTGAGGAGCTCAGGCTTTGTCTGTGACATGAAAAAACAACTCTCAACCAAAATCGGGTACGAGCACAAGGCAATGTGATCCTTTGGTGTGCTCTTCCAGTTGTTGGCAGCCTTTGGTTTTGGAAACTTCCTGAGCCAGGATTTGCATCTGGAATGTAATCGAATAGTCCTCCCTGGACTTTGCTTCCATCTATTCTTCTTCATGGCTTTTTGAGTCCATTTATGCTTTTGGCCAACATCCTGTGTAAATGCCTTTGGCTGGCGGGGGTGTGTAGGTTTTGAGTTGGAACTGCTGTTTGATAACTCATATTTGTCTAGCAAGGGGAAGGAGAAAAACAGTCTTTGTCTATTTCCTTTCTGAAAGGGATTTGTAATTTCTGTCGATTTCTTGTCTATTATGCCTTAGTCATCTTTTTTCTGAATTTATTGATTTCTAGATTTAGCATTTTCTATATGGTACTTCATGAAGTAGATCACCTCACACTCTTGTTACCCTTTTTCTACCCTGATTCCATTCAGGTTTTGTGCGTGCCAGGGATTTATGCAGCGACTTGAATATATTAAAAATTATTAGGAAAGGAATGGAGCAGAGGATTTCCTATTTTTTCCTCCCTAGCTGGTGCTTCCATTATGCTGCTGGTTTTCTATTTTCTAATGCCTGACACTATCCTTATCTGTGAATTCTAATTCTTTCCATCTGTGCTTATTCTGGGTCCTGTTTTAACTGCAGCACAAAAACTTTAAATCAGTTGAAGTGTTCAGAAGCTTATTTCTCATTTAAAGTTGTTGCTTCATTTTTTTTCCATATTCCAAATTTGAAAACAGAATTCTAATTTATGGTGTTCAGCCTCATGAATGAAAGAGTGAATTGACATTTTCTGTAGTAACAGAAAATCAGAAAAACTGTCAGGAAAGGGGTAGGCAAAGTATCTTGCTTGTATTTCCAGTAAGATGAAAGCTTTTCTATGGTAACTTGCTCTGCAGATTAATGAGGCAAGGATTATCAAATGCTCAGTGAGGTTGCAAAATATCAGTGTCGCCAGTTAAGTCTGAGACATGAGAATAGCACTACATAGGATCTAAATTTAGTGATTTCTCTGTTTCTCCTCATCTTTTTGACATCTGTTTGTAGCATTTATGGAACTGTTATGTGGAGATGGAGAAATGTTAAGTTTAGATTCACTTTACTGGGGATGTTGCTGAGTCACACTTCTAACTGCTGAGAGTTGGGAGGAAGAAACATTGACTATTTTGCTCATTATGTAAAGTTTTTATTCCTAATGCATTTTAGAGACACAGCTGGAAGCAGATGAGTTCTAAAAGTTCTGAGAGGTGCTGTTCCTGTGGGTGTGCATAGGACAGCATTCCTGCTAGCCTCTATCCTGTTTGTTAATGTTCTTCATTCAGTGTGTGTCTGTTTGTCAGTGCTGATGCTGATGTCCCTGTACTGAATCACTTTGTCCTGGATTGAGCTCTACATGTGACTTGGTGGCAACATCTGTTTCTGAAATAGTCAGAGGAAGGTGCTGATGCCACATGCTCCCCATGGGTGACCTTACAGTGGTTAATCCACTCCCACAGGGTCTGTGGGACCTAAGTTTAGTTCCCTGTCCTGCCTCAGGGAGGGTCAAACCTGCATTTCCAATGAGCAGCAGATAAGTGACTATTCTGGGACTGGAGCAGTCTGTATGCCCTTGATTGAAACTGTTCTGTGGTTTTCTCCACACAAATAATGAAACTTTCCCTAACAACAAACAGCCTCTTGAGAACCTCTGAGTCTCCAGTAGGAGCAGGAAAAATCAGAGGACAGTGTGGGGAAATGCACTTAGGCTGAGGTCCCAGTGCTCTTTTATCCAAGCAGGAATTGTGCAGTCGTGCAGCCATTCCTTTGAGATGCTCTGCAGTGGCTGTGAGGTGGAGAAGGGTTAAACCAGCCTCAGAGCTGGAGCTCAGCAGCCAGGGGAGATCCTGCAGGGCCCAGGCAGGAGAAAGGTCAGAGCTGCGTGGGCTGGGAGCTCTGTGCAGGGCCCAGGGCAGCGAGGGGAGGTGGTGACCCATGGGGAAGTGGCTGGGGAGATGGTGACCCGTGGGGAGATGCTGATCACTGCCTCACAACAGTGCTGATTAACCATTTCATACACACCAGTTCTCATTGAGAGACAAATCTGGCATGAAACACCGAGAAATAACTGTGCCCTGCTGGTCTCAGTCACCACAGTCCTCTGGAGAAATCTCCCAAGTTCTTGACTGGCATAGTGGGGAGCTGACCCTGCCTTTCTGTTGCAGCTGAGATGGGGGGGTGTGCACAGGGTGGGTTGCAAAAGTGTCTGAAGCTGTGGGATGTCATGGAGGCATCAGCAATTCAGAGACAGAGCCTTACAAGTGGGTTTTCTGTTTGTTAGTTCCATTCAAATAACCATCGAAAGGCTTCTGTTAAAAAAGGGATAAACTCTCCAGCTAGGAATGAGAGTTGGCTTTTGGTCTGTATGACAGAGTTACTAAATAGTTCTGTCCAGAATTTAAAGCAGCAGTTGGTAAATAGATTTGCTTTTAGTCTTTTCATGGTATTGTGGAGATATGTTCTCTACTTTATGAAAAGAAGTAACAATCAGTAGAGAATCATAAATATTTACATTTTTGGGAAACTGCACTTCAGGAGCACTGTTGGATAGTGACAACCACGACACTTTGCTTGGAGTTCCTATTCTGTGACACTCCACTAAGTTGCTTCTCACTTCCCTCTCTAATCTTGGTTGCTATTGGGAAGTTACTGTTGTTGTTGTTGTGTAGTGCTGCTAAAGGACTGGAGAGCAGAAAGGTTCAAGTGTTAAGAAAACATACATGCAGTCTTGATAGCTTAAAAGTATGCCAAAAAAGAGATCAGTCCAGTAATGTGGGGGCTCATGTGAGTAGCTGTGGAAACAGAACTTCACTTTTAAGGGTTTTTTTATTTCATTTATTTTCATATCTCTATAAACAAAGATCAACACAATGAGGAAAGTAATTCAATGTAACCCACAGATTTTGCTTGTGAATTTGATGGTATTTGGGATGCTGGGTCACCATTAGCAGATTTATCCATTACTAAAATGGGGCATCCTATTGAGAAATAAATATTGGCCTTTGGAAGGTATTTACTGCAGGTGAAATCAGATTCAAGACTGAAGTTTCAGATTTCCTTAACCTCATGTGTTTGGCTTGTTGCCATGAATATGAAATTAAGTTTCCATAAAAACTGCAAAATGTGAAAATAAGCAGCTCAGTAATCCTCAAATGAATTAGAGAACTAGATCACTTTGCTTCCAGATTTCTTTTGCAGTATTAGGGTAGCAAAACCTACCTGTCACACGTTGCTTAGCAAACGTGTGGCAAGTTCAAAAAGTAAGCTGATTCTGAGGGAAAACTGGATCTGCTTTCCTGAGCCTGGTAGCTTGGAATCTATGCAGTGTCTTGAGCCCTCTAATGCTCTTCTGATCTCCCTAATGCTTGAGAAGCTGGGATGTCCTTTTTGGTGTCTAAAACCCAAGTGAAAAGAAAAAGATAGAAGAATATGGTTTCAGGCGTGGTGTTACTTTTAAAACTACAGCTGTGATGATCACACATTAGTTCCCAGACACTTTTCCTAATTCCCAGACACTTTTCATACTCTCACTGATGTTTACTTTCATTATCTGTTGGTAGCACTGCTTGTTGCCATTAGCTATTGCTGCTAATACTTTCTCCACCTGGGGAAATATTTTGTGGCTAAGTTGCTTACAGAAGCAGGCTCTATCTTATTTCTGTTGGAGATGCTGCAATAAACAATGTTTATGATTCTCTCCCGAGTTCAGTCTCACCAGAACAGTGTCAAAAGAATAATCTTCAAGTACCTTCAAGTCCTTGTTCTTTTACACTTTAATCTTTTTATCACTGACTTTCTTATCTGAATCATTCTTTAGGGCTGCAGGGTTCTGGTTGATGCACGGGACAAACTGGGGATCCCTTGGCAGTACACAGAGAATGAGAAGCACGGAATGTTTCTGATGGCCTTTGAAAACAAAGCTGGAATGCCCATCGAGCCTGCCACCTTCCAGCTCTACGTCCCTGCCCTGGGCGCGCTCTGGAGGGATTCGGGAATCAAGGAAGCCTTCAGCCGTCGGAGCGAGTATCAGCTGGTGAGTACATCCGTCCCCACGGTGGGAGGAGAAAAGTGCTGCCCTGTAAATCCCTCTGCAGCTCAAAGACAGCTTGCTACGTGCAAGATGGAGCCACCCTGCTAGCTGCTTGTAGGACTGCTGTAAATCTGAGCAATTCAGCAGCAGAAACAAGTGGTAATTGGAGCCAAACTTGAAAAACTACATGGCAGTAAGAGGGAGTGGAAAAGTGCACATGACTGGATAAACTGGAAGAGCAAGAGGAACCAAAAAAGGCAGGAATTGGTTGAACTAAAAATATTTTAGCAGCTCAGTAGGTCTGTTCATAGTAGGTCACTGATGAAGGCACACTTAATTTGTAACTTTCCAGTCCTGCCAGCTTGCACTGTATTGATACTGGCAAACTCTTCCTGCATGCAGCTCTTTTGAAGTGAATGCAACACCCATTCCGGCTGCTGCTCCCTGACTGTTTCTTTTCATCCTGACGTCTGCAAGTGAAACTTGGATAAGCAACTGAAAGATGACAGTGAGCATAAAAATGTGCTCTCTTCCCTGCTTTCTTGTTGTTAGGCCTCCATGCTCTTGTGCCAAAATAGCTGCACTTCTGGTATGGGATATGTTTCTGACAGCTGTTCATAATCCACTCCTTTTTCTTCAGATGTGCAAGATGGAGAGGATTTTTTCCTTCTCTTTTTCTTCTCTGTTCTGTGGAACAAGGTACTGATCCAAACCTGGTACCACAATTGCTGTGTTATCACTGATATCAGTATCTAAAGCATAGAAAAATAGCTTTGTATAGTCTCCTTTAGATTCTTTTGCAAAGGAAGTCGATGCAGCTGAAAGAGAAGGAGAACTAGAGAAATTGAATAGTGAAATCCTGATTGTCCCCTCATGCTGCTTCTCTGTGTGGGTTCCCTGGTGTCTGATACAGTAGTTAAACTCATGCTTAGGTACTCATCTGTCTCCACTAATAAGATGTCTGTTTGAGTCTTGTTGTTGCATATCTTTGAAATCTGTCTCTGAAGTATCATGAGACTGCCAAACAGGTAAAGAATAAATGAAATGGCAAAGTAAAACTGTCACAGGATGATTGGATGAACCTCACTTCCTTAGGCTAAAAATGAAACAATTTCCATGTTACAGCAGCCGGAGTGGGGGGAAGGATGTGCAGGGGGAGAGAGGATGGATTAATTGTTCCATTATTCCTAGCATCTGTAGACACAGGCTTTGCTGTTCTAAGCACTGTTCAAATGTGGAAGAAAAAGGTGGGAAACTTGAATTTGCCATGAAACAACTGCTGAGAGAATCCAGTATAGTAAGCAATAGTTGTATTAGCAGCTTGCTAAGATTGTGTGTTTGTTTTTTTTCCCTGGGAAATGCTATGGTCAAGCATGGATTTTGTTTGTAGAGGGAGATTCAGATGGGGATCATGTGGGAGGTTCATTCCTGGACTGGTCAGCAATAAAGTAGTATCAAACTAAGGGGGGAGAAGTCCCATTTGTTGAATAAATAGCGTTCCAGAAGTAGTAGGCCTACCTCTGCATTCCCTGGCCTAGAGGATTAAACAGGAAATACCAAAAAATAAAAAAACCTCCCAGAAACAAAGCAGAGAGCCATGCAAGTGATCATTTGATTTGTTGTCATCTTCATCATCCACAGTTCCTCAGTGCATCCTTTTGGAACCTGTGTAATGTTACTGGGGCAGCTGGACCTGCTGCAGGCACCAGGGCTGGTACCCTGTCAATGGTGCAGCCAAGTGTGTCACAAGAACACTGTAACTCCATCCCAGTCCTGCACTTTTGGCACTGGCAACACGAAGATCTGGGTGCTGTTCTGTTACTGTGCAGGCTGCATCACCAGGGGATTAGGGAGTGCCTCTGTTATAACCAAAAAAAAGCAGTTGCTGCATAAAAGGTTTTTAAATGTAGTACATTGATCTCAAGGATACAAATGCTGCTTCTGGATTAAAATAAATTATTAACACTGTGATAACTTGGACAGGTTTCCATATCTTGCTTCTCAGTTCAGCAAAAGTCTGATTCCCTGAGTATATGGGAATAAGCAACTGTACAATTCCTTAAAAGAAAAGTTTAAAACTGTATAATATTTTAAAGAAAGAGGTGGTTTAAGGAGATGCCTAATTTGTAATTGCATATGATATGTATAAACCCATACCTTCATTTAGTTGAAACCCTTGCTGGATATAGACTTGTGTAAATAAATAGAAGCCAGATATAGTGGGCTCTGAGAAAATAAATCTTTTCTGAGCTGATTTTAACTCAGCCTACAGAAAACCTCTGCATCAGCACTCTCTTTCTCCCCTAGTATAAGCGAGGTATTAAATGGAATATGCTTGGTTTAAACTGAATTTATTATCTTTAAAATAGTTCTTAAATCATCACCAAAATTTTGCAGCTTTACATTACTGTGATCTTTGTGGATGTGCCTTGACACTGTTTGAAAAAACAGCCCCACTCAGCACTGGCATTTTCTTTCACCCCGGTCTTGCAGTCAACTGAGCACCAGCTCTTTTTTTAATCATTGTTGTTATTTGGGCTTCAAAGCCATAGGATTATTGGTCTGCTCTTGAATGCTCTGTGTCTCCAGGAAGCTGTGTGGCTGTTAAAAAGTAAACCACGTTGGCTGGTGGACTAGAGCTGAAAATTGCAGTGTGCAGGTGCCTTCCTATGGTCTGCAGTGCCCAGCTCAGTGACTGACTCAGCACTAACAAACTTGTTGAAAGAAAACTGCTCTGACCATAACCCTGTGCAATCTAAAAGCTGCTTCTCTGGCACCACAGAAGCTGCCTCTGGGCATTTGAGTGTTTTCTGCTTCATACTCAGTGCCTACAAGTGCTGGTTGTAAATCCCTGTCTGGGTCTTTGAGCATTTCAGAAGTGAGTGGGTGGATTCTACAATAGCAGGCTGCTTTTTTTTTTTGCTTTTGTCTTCCCAGCCTTTCTTAAAGCAGACTAACCAATTTTGCTTTCTTTTCACAAACATCAGCCTCTCTTCCCCTGCCCCAGCCAGTCCCCACCAACCCAAGTTCCTCTGTTCCTTGTATGGGAGCCAAGTAGTTTGGGGACAAAAGCTTCATTGTGTGTTTGCTTCCATTGTCACGTCTGTCCTCGTTTTTTAACTACTGGAATAGGAATTCCTTTGTAATCAAAATGGGATTCTACTCCCTTCTCCCCTGCCCTCATTATCCCCCCACCCATTTTCTGTCTGTGTGTTAGGACGGAATACATTGGCCCTGAGTCTCCAAATGTCCTGTAAGGTTTGTTCCTTGTAGGGTGCCTGTGGTAGTTTGGGCAAGGGGCTGCAGATCCCCCATGACCAGCAGGAGGAGACAAATCCCACTGGGAGTGGTTCCCAGAGAAGGGGCTGTGGGATTTCCAGTAGGATTTAGCTGCCAGGCTGGAAGCGTCTTCAGTTTGAGCCTGATGACAAGTGCTTGTCATCTGGGAGTTTGGGTGTGTGATCTGCAGGCTCTTTTTCACCCATAAATGACATTTCCCTTTATACCATAAACCAAGGTGACCAAGGCCAAGGTAGGAATTGCTTTGGTCATGTGGTTTCTGTTTTGTGGTTTGGGGTTTTTTTGGTTCTTTCCATCCTCTCAGGTCCCTAGTGTGAGAATATGAGCATTCACTTCCTCTTTAATGTGTCCAGAACAAGAAGTCTGACACAAGTCTTTTGACTTCTTGCAGCTTGGCATGCTTGATGTTATTGTGGGTAAAGATGGGACAAACAGGGCTTGTCAGGGAAAAAAAATTACATTTTTGTCACGGGCAGAACAGATGTATAGTGATGAGCAGATCTGCCAAGGCCATCATGTGGCTTTATCAGTTCTTAGAGCAAAATTGACATTGTTGATATAGAGAATATGTTCATGCTCCATCACCAGAATATCAATTGAAATTGTGGTTGATGTATTAATATTATTATTGATTGCAGTTCACTGCACTGTTAAAAGACACTCTGGTGTTTTAATAGCTCTTTTTTAAAGAAAAAAATAAATGTCAGCATTAATGGGAAGTTGTGGTTCCTGAGAGGGAAGTAAGACTCTTGCAAATATAGACAAAAACCTTACTACTGTGTCCATAGCTATTTTTAGCTGTGTGCACAGGGAATTGTATGGAACGCTTCCATTAATACTTCAAATACTGAGAGCCTCTGAAGCCTTGGATGTGGGAAGACTCTGGAAAATGTTTTAAAGACCCTTTCTTTTATATTCACTCACCATTCTCTGGGTGTTTGAGGTGAAGGGGGAATTGGGGGATATTTGTGATAGGACATGGGGCGCTCCCCTGAGAATTAGCTATGGGTTGTGTTGTTTTTCCTTTAAGCAGACACTGGAATTGGTTAAATTCTGCCTGCCAGGACAGGCAGTGTGCTGAGCCCTGCAGAGGGAACAGCCTGCTCCTTGGGTTAGGAGAGCTTTGTTGCTGCATTCTCCCCATGCAAGGAGCTGATGGCTTCAAAGCCTTGCAGGCAGCCAGCTGTGTGATCTGGCTGGTGTGGAGGGGAGGCACCAGTTATTCACACTAATTCCTGATTCAGAGCAGACAAACTGTGGCTTAAATGTCTTTATTTTTGTACAGAAATGCTCAGTGCATCATAATCAGGAGTTGGGCTGTACCTTGGCCCCTGAGGCACTGGGAGATTTTGTGGCAGCATTTGTCTGAAGCCAAGTGAATTGGGTGATGGGGCAGCAGAGAACTGACTTAAAGTGAGAAGTAGGTGACTTTTAAGTGAGAAATTCAATGGAATCTACAGCAATGGGCTTTATTTTGTCAGAATTCTTCTGTGCACTTGAACAGAGATTTCCTGAATCCTGAAATATGAGGTTTCCAACTGATTATTTCTCTTTTAGATGCAGTGGCAGAGTAGAGCCAGCCCTAAAAGCATGTTCTAGGCAATTTGCTCTTTCAGCACATATGGCACAGCCCTGCAGTGCAGGAATACTTGGGCCTGGCATGGCTGTGAAACACTTGCTGATGCACTTGAGGAAATACCAAGTGTCAAACCAAGCCCAGCTTATACAATTGGCTGTAACACAGAAATGAGCTCCTGTCTTTGCAAACTACTGTTTGAATATCAGCTTACACAAGAGACTGTGAATGTTGCCTATTCTGCAAGGATGATTTTTTTTTTTTCCCAGAGCTGTGAAACTCTCATATTTCATCAGTGAAATCCATTGAGGCTTGACCAGTTCTGGTGAGATGTATAAAGGCAATAACCACACTGTTCAAAGTGCCAGCCTGGGAAATCTTGTTACCATTTAATGCATGTAATTGGGACTAGGCAGCAACTCTTTGCCAAATTACTTGTGAGCTCTGCATGGGTATTTCCTAGCTTGCAGAACTCCTATGAAATTAAATTATTTCTGGGAAGTTACGTGGTTTTTTGTTTTCTTTTTGAGATCTGAATGGGACATACCACTCTAACCCACAACATTTTTTTACAAAACAGGGGATTGACAGCAGTGCTACAAAGCAGAAAGTCATGTTTGCTGTTACTGAGCCTTAATTTTCTGTAATTGCACACTATTAGTGCTGAAAGTCAAGTACATCTGTATCTAACAATATTATATTATTTGTTTTTTAAAGCTAATTGTGAAGCTGTGGATGGTAATTAGGATTGTCTGAATTACAGCTAGTACATGTAAGGAATGATAATACTATCTTTTTTATATATATACAATAATAGTCCATTATAATCTGGTTTTGTTATGTTAGAATTCTGAAACAGTGTCCTTATCTGACCCAAGATGTCATATTAAACCAAAAGATCACTGACTTGCAGACTTTATCAATGCAGCATGAATCATACCCTGCTCTGAACTTGTATAAAAGGGAGAGTTAGGAAGATATTTCTTAGTTAAATATCTGAGCAAGGTTTCAGGCCAGTGTCATGGCAGTTAAGTGCCAGAGATCCAGATTTAAATTCTTAGTTCTAGTTCTGTTCTCCAGTCCCAAGACCTCCAGAGTTTATGGTCAGGTTATGGAGTCTGACTCATCCTTGTACAGCAGAAGTTAATTGCTTGTTTAAGTGTAATATTGCAAAGCATGGTGGCTGCTCTGCAGCAGGAAGGATTAGCAGCTGGAGTCTCTGGCTTCTGATCCTGTCTCTATGATCAAATAGGAAAATTTTTTTCAGAGCAAGGTCTTAAGTAAGAACCCTCAAACAGAAGTAGCTTTTTGTTAAAGGAGGTGAAACTTTGTGAGCTATAGTTTAGGTTTTATTAAAAATTGAGAGATAGCAGAGCAAAATGCAGCTGGAAACCTTCACAGAAAATTCTGTGGGTACTGGCTAAGGCTGAGTTTGTCAGTTTGCATCTGCAGAAGTTAAATCCTCAGTCTCATATTTGCAGTATTCTAAAAATAAATGTTTAAATGAGATATGTTAATGGGCCTGCTGCCACCAGAGAGCTCCTGGAGCAGTGTGGGGTTTGGCTGTGCCAGTTTGTCTTGACAGTCAGAGATTCAGCCTGAGAACCGAGCGGGAGCAGGAGGCAGAGCTGGAGATGTTGGCTGTCACCCACAGGAAGGAATGCTGCCCTTGGTTCTCTCAGTTTTGCTTTAGGTGCCATTGAACAAGAGGTGAGAAGAACTTGCATATAAAGTAGGCTGGATTTACAACCAGTTAGAGAATCACTGCAAATCATTTTGAATTCTAGCAAAATCTACTCTTGCAATATCTTTTCTCACTGGCAGGAGCTGGTCTCTGAAGCAGAACCAGCCTTAGAAAGCTGTGATGGGTAAAACAGTTATTATCCATTCTTAAATACTTTCTGCTACTGGAGAGAAATAAGAAGAGCCAGAAAGGTCATGAATTATGACTTTTTAGAAACAATGCAAGTGGAAAAGTCTTGGAGAACAGCAGTTCGTGACTGTACCTACCTGAAATCTCAACCAAGCACTGAGTGCTAAATGCTCTGTGGAAAAATAGAAGGATTCTTGCCATGATTTTCTCCTGGCCTTAGGTTGTGACAAAGTGCAACAGCTGGGTGAAATGTAGCCTGCATGGAATTGGGAGGATAAGTTGGAAAGTAATCAGCAGATCATACATAATAAATAAGTGGATAACAAGAAATTGATATGCCTACCATATGGGAGCTGAGATGGACCTGAATAAAAAGGTCTGTGCTGCTGGCTCCCTGCATTCTACAATGTCTAAATTTCTACATTATTTAAAGATCAAAAACTTGGTGCAAAATCACCTCTAAAGTCTGTAAGATATACAATTAATGCAGTGCATTAATGCTCTCTGTGGGTGCCAAAAGGCTGAAATTCAGACTTAGTGTGGTCCTACCTTTAACTCACAGGTTCTTGGAGGCAGATTAAAAAGTCTGGTAGGAGCTTTTTGCTATTGGCCTTTGGAAGCCAATCCATCTTGACTGTTTTTTGGTGTGGTTAACATAAGTGAGAGAAACAAGTTCATATTTACAGCTCCCAAGGTGAAAATTCATTGCAAGCATTTGCCTCTTGCCTGATGATTGCCATTATTCTGATTGAGAGATTTCTTTTTCCTTATATGTATTTTACTAAGTATGGACTTTTTTTTGTCTTATACCTTTTAGTAATTGAACCCCTTAGAGAACTCTCTGGGTGTCTCCAAAGATTTTTTACTCTCCCTTACCTCTTTGTATGCATATGGAAATGGTTATAGTTTGATGTCTTACCTTCAACAGCAGCACTGAAACACTAAATCTAATGTTCTTAGGCTGGAAAAGTCCTTTTGGCTCCCAGCTCTTGAGAATAAATGCCACCTTGGTACTGGAAAGAAGCTTTAATTTTATTATGCATAAAATAATTAGAAAAAATACTCAGTGTGTTTGTCTTTGCAGAATTGTTGTTCTAAGCCCTAATTAGTGCTACTCTAAATCTTGCAGGACTGTGTTGAATATGAGGATTTGTTCAGAGCAAGTACAGCTGTAATTAATCTTTGCATTCCCATCAAGAAATGCTGGCACATGCTGTGAGAAACAAGGAAGGAAACTTTCAGTTCAGGCTGTCTGAGCCAGTACCCAACTGCAGCTACAAACCACTGGAGTAATCTCTTTATCCCTTTCTAGTGTGCAGGAAAGGTCTGGGCAGAGACAAATCCAGCCCAGCAAGCAGCCTTTGGCTCTGATTATGCTGTTTAATTTCATACTCAGAAAGTTTCTAATGGACCTCAATCATTCAGGAGACTTCAAAATTGGCAACTAATATCACCTTAGAAATTCCCAGTAATGAAGATGTATTCCAGAAATCTGAGCAGTTAGGCACATTTAAAGGTGCACCCTTTGAATGACAAAGGGAGTCTAATGAAGAGTTCCTTCTGAAATTTGGTGGAAGCAGCAGAGAACTCATATATTCAGTAATGAGCATCTGTGTAGCTTAAAGCCATGGTAGCACAAGGACAGCTTTTATTTGAATTGCTACAAAAATACTTCATTATGCAGAGACATATATGTTAATGGTTATCTGCCAAAAAACAAAGAATATTGTTTTTAGTGGAAGGGCTCCACTTGTCAGACTGGTTTCATCCCTTCAGTCTCAAAGATACAGCTGGAAAGGAGACTTTTGTATTTGTGTTCCCATGATATGGGAGTTCCAAGTTTTTGTTGTATGAAAGCTACATGCACTACTTGAAGATCCAGCAAGGACTGGCTTGTGTGAAGGAAAAGAGAGAGCTCCTGCTCTTTGCTGTGTGCTGCAGTGGCAGTTCTCTGACCCTGTGGTTGGTTTCAGGAAACTGGGGGGAAAAGCCAGGCACTGCCCAAGAAGAGGTGACTGGCTTTGTTAAGCCTGCCTCCCTGACATGGCTCTCTCTGCTGAGAACAGCAGTGCTGACAGAGCACTTCAGAAAGTTCCACTTTTACAAGTCAGCCTTTTGTACCTCATTTATATGTTCTTTGTAGTGATTCAGCTTTCTTTTGGTACCCATTCAGCTTTTTATTGGTACCAAACCTTGTGCTTTTCACCTAGAACTGGGGCAGCCAGCAAGGGTGTTTTCAGTGCCTTTAAAAATTTTCTAAAAGGTTCCCTTGAGAAAAAATGGTAAGAGGTTAAGGCTTGGATTTTTCAAAGGGGCCACTGAATTTAATAGGATAATGGGTAATGAATGCTTTCAAGCTTTCCCAAATATCCTAGTTTATTGTAAGCTATGTAGGATCAAGAACAAGTAACTAGAACAGATGAACAAATAAGCAAAACATTGAAAACTAGGTCTGTTTTTACGAGAAAGTCTTATTGGCATATCTTCTGTATTTTTATACTTAGCAGATATTTGAGGTTGTTCTTTACTTGTCACACTGACAGTGAATCATAGTTAATGAGCTCATGTTCTTTAAAAGATGGGACCTGACAGAAAGCTGAAAAGGAAAATGCAGGTAGAATGGTTAGGCAGCAGTTGGTGATGTTATACCCTTGCTACCTATCCAAATCCTGACCTTTTAGCAATGACTTCTCAAAGAGATTGTTATGTCTAACCTACTTTTCTTCTGTTTCTTCCCCTGCTCCTGCTGTCTCCCTTAGCCTGTTCTGCCTTAGAACATGGAGAGTTTTACTGACTGCAAACCACTCTTGGCTTCAGCTTACCTTGGGCTGTAGCTGTGGGACAGAGTAATCCCAGTGAGCAATAGGAAATGGTGGTTTGGGGAGTTGGGCTTTGCATTGTGCTCTTGCTTATGTTGGCACAAGTGGGTTTTTTGGAAGCTGCTCTTGGAGAAGGGGCAGATGCAGCCTGGGGGTGACTGAGCCCAGCTCAAGGACTGACACACTGTGCTGCTGGGGAAGGAACAAGCAATGGTGGGCACAAGCTGCCTTAACCTGGTGCTTGCCAAGGAGTGATGACAGTGTCTTTATCTCACTGGTCCTTCTCCCAAGCAAAGGTTCCTTTCCTGATGCCAGCATAGGATGCCTTTACCTCAAAGACTGGGTTTATCAGTGCTGGTGTTCTGAGTTCCTGGAGTATCTGAAGTGTTCACAGGCTTTTCAAATCCAGGCTCTGTTCTCAATCCAGGGATTGAGTGTGGAGGAGGAGGTGAGCAGAGGAAGGGAAGAAACAGTGTTTGACTTTTGACTTCTGGGTTTATATGCAGTGGTATTGTACAGCAGGGGTGGGTTTCAGAGATCAGATGACTTAGGATGCATCTGAATGTGATACTGTTCCAGGAAATATCTCAGTGCTCCAAAGTGCCACAAACCAACCAGCTGATAAGCAAACACTAGTGGAGGGAGCAGAGCTGTTGAGTGCCCTTCCCAAAGGAGAAGGGTAAGGTTAGCTCAGTGTTTCACTTCTCCTTTCTCAGCTACTGGGAAGGTTTCTGTCACAAAGGCAGAAGGCAGCGTGGGCCTCACCTTCTCAGGAGTTTGCAGCTACACCTACAGCAACTCTGAGGAGTAAACCTGTTTCACTCTATTATTGACTTAGGATTTGGGGGAGGGCAGGAAAACTTCTTGGAAACATCATGCAAGATTTTCTGTTTGAGAAAGTGGAAAACATGTTGCTCTGAGAAGTAATTTATTGACACCTTTCAAATGTCTCCTCTGTATACAACACAGATTCCTGCAGTCAGACTGTGGCAGACTTGTGCTTCACTTGGCTTTCCTCCTGAACAAACTGGTGCTGTTTGTCCTTAGAAGGTCTGCTCTCCACCCCACCCCCAAAGCTCTTAATTTGACTTGCTTTCCTTGATACTCCTTAATTCTACTTTGGAAAACTCAGTAAAATCTCAAACTGAAAAAGCACTGCTTTATTGATGGAACTCTTTTCCCATTTAATTCCACCCCTGAATTCAGGACTTTGATCCGTGTGGTTTCAGTCTGGTCAGAGTACAGTACTGAATCAGCAATGGTGTTAGATGTGGGCAGGAGACAAAAGAGCCACCTACTATATCCTCTTTTTCTGTCTTCTTTCTTCCAGCCCAGCACATGCATTCCTGGTTGCAGGGAGTTCAGCTGGCCATCCACGTGGCTGGACTGCTGCCCTCTCTCCAGTTCAGTAGGATGTGACCGAGGCTTTAATTAGGATTTTTTTATATAGGCTAGTCTGCTCAACAGCTTGGAAAAGTTTGTTAAACTCACTTCATTTTCCACTGTGGCTTGATTCATTTCTATGTGTGGGCGAGGCCTTAAGGATGGAAGCTGTCACTTACTTCTAATCACATATTTCATCTTTAGATTTGTTTTGTTTAGATTTGTAAGTGGGGGACACAAGGTCTTGAGGAGCTCAGTGCAGAGAGCAGGCTGAGAATTTCCACAGATTGGAAAGGCACTGGGAAGGCAGAACCTCAGAGTTCAGAGCTGGTCAATTCTAAGTCTCTTAGAATTAACAAAACCCAAACTTTTATTGAAAAGGAGGTTTTTGTTTCTGGGGCAAATGATTTTTGAAAATCAGATGTGAAGCTGCCTTGAGGAGTCCCTCAGACTTGCAAGCCTTGTGTTCCCTGTGGTTGAGCCTGCCAAATGCTGAGGTAATGGGCACAGGGCACAACTTCAGAGTAATGTAAACAAGGTGGAATGTAATTTCTTTTTGCACTCTATTCTCTACTCACTTGATTTTATAGGAATCAAACTGTTAATAGCACACCTGAATGCAACTAAGACTTAGTTTGAATTTTAGCTGAGTTCTACCTAAAACCTTACTCTCAGATACTGAGCAGCTTTCTGCCTTTTGCAAGACCATCATTTTAGTCTGCCCATGTAAAAATGTCTCAGTTGTTACATACAGACAAAATGAGAAAATCTTATCTAGAACAAAATTTTAAAGAAATATGAGGGATAAATGATATTTTGCAATCCTTATAGTCACCTTTTAACAAGAGACAAATTTCAGTGTGACATGTCTGAGCTGGTATTTCCACAGAAATTGGAGCATTAGGACACTGCAGCAAATCTTTGGTAAGTGGAGCAGGAAGCATCGTTCTGCAAGATACTCAAGGTTATGCCTCTTGTAAGTGCATCCAAGTTGCTGAGCTTTCCAGCTGGCCACCTGCCATGGAAAAGTCCAAGCTCAACATTCTCTCATGGCTGGTGTTAGCTGCTTTTTTAGCCCACAAGATCTAAGATATTTATTTCCCATCCCTTGATCTGATAAGATTTGAAAGGGAAACTCACTGGTAAACTTGTGATTTAGTCTTGATCAGATAGTCAGTACTGCTGACTAGATTAATTCAGAAGATACTTTTTTTTTTTGTCACTGTCTGTTCTGCTTCTGCAGATGTCTCCTCTAAACAAAGCAAGTTTCAGGTTTGCATTGTGACCTGCTGAGAACAAAGCAGGGGCCTGGGGTCATGGAATAAGGGGATTGTACATCATTCCAGGGGATGTGAAAACATCAGTCACTTTTAAATTCTGCTGTGTCGAAAATGCCCATTTTTCCATGGCAGCTGCCCACTGAGAGTAAATGGGATAATTTGCTGGTGATTGGCCAGAATCTTGGATCCATCCTTCCTTCTGCAGCTCAGGACTTTGCTCTAACAGTGGCAGGAGTGGTGTTTCAGTTGCCTTTGGGGGTTGAGCTGGCTGTGCCTGGAATGAGAAGCTGAGCCTGGCGTGTGCTCGCTCGGCTCCACGGACAACCTCCGGTGTGGGAGATGAAAGGGCTCTGGCAGCACTTGCAGACAATGTATTCCCTTGGACAGTTGGCAGGGAAACAGGAAGGAATCCTTCCATGGGATGCTTGGGAGTGGGTCTGGCATCCAGTTGTGCCAGGGCTGAGCTGGGCTCGCTGCTGATGCTGCAGCCATCGGACTATTTTTGTTGTTTAGACATAACTGTGATTCTTCCACATGAATTTGGTCTGTCTCCCCTTGCATCTGCTCCTTGACTCCTGCTGGCTCTGGTCAGTGAAGGGTAGGATGTGCTGAATCACTGTGGCTGATGTGCAAGTCTGCTGGTTAAGGATTTTTCTAGATTTATTTTTCAAAGCTAACATTTAGCGTGTTTGTGTTGCAATTTGTGTTTTGTTTGTGGCCAGTACTGTTTTCTCTGCTGTTTGCACCTGTTTTTCTTCCAGCCACTGCAAATCTGTGAAGCAGAAATGGCAGTGATTGAGACACTGTGTGAGTAAAATTACAGGGATATTTGGTTAATGTTTCTTGAAGCTTTTACTGTAGGATGGAGCCTGCCTTAGAATATTAACAGAAAATTCCTTTCCTCCTAGAGGCACTGCTGCTGGTGTGCATATTTGTGACAAATGGACAGAATTGTTAACCTAGTCCAAAAGTAATTTATCTCGTCTACATCCTGTTGATGTAGAAATACCTAGAATTTCAAGAAAAAAATGTAACTTTGGTTTTCCCTTGCAGCACTTGGGAGAAAGAATTGCTGTATTTGATTGCTGGAAAAAGCTAACACATGTTAAGAGTTGCCCTTCAGCACAAGAACTCTGCTCCTGTATGAGTTTCTTAGCTGCAGGGCTGGAATTTCAGTCACAGGATTCCACAAATCTTAGTACTGATGTGGAAGCTCTGATTAGCCTAAAATTCTTCTGGAGAATTAAATAAATATTTATTACCTATTATTATCCATATGCTGCAAAGCACAGGTAGGCCATGTGTCATGTAGGATGAGTTTCTATAAACCCACCCTGACATGTACAAACAAATTTTTCCATTCCCTTTTTGTACTGAGCTGGCAAATAATGAGTTTTTAAAATATTTTCAGATCTTAACATCTGATACTTACTGAGTGTGAGTAGGCAGGAGAAAGGAGAGGTAATTTTTAGAAGTTTGGAACCATATGGTACTTTTTTGTAGTTGGTATGTTTGTAGGGTCCAGATAGCAGCAACTTGGATAAGCATTGGAGTTGCTGGATGGGAGCCAGGAGCTCAGGCTGTTGTTAAGGAGGAAGTTAAATAATACTGGAGAGATTTGGTAGTTGGAATTCTGTGCAGCTTAAGTAAGGAGAAGTGGTTGGTCTCTGCATTGGAGCTGGTGATTGAATGAAAAATTAATGTTTGTCTTGTGTCAATAAATTTTGATGCCCAGACAGGATGTAGAATATCTGCAGAATTACAGTGTCCAATGGGCATCAGCATTTCAGGGCAATTTAGGTTACTTCAGCATCCTCTGGGGGAATTCTTAACAAGCACAGACTTGCTCACCTCCTTGGAAAATAATACTGAATTCATCAGCTGTCAGAGAGGAGAGAACACACTTCTGGCTGCAGTAAATCTGTGCCCTGTTAGCAGTGAGGCTGAGTACAAGTGCAGATTTAGAAATAATCTCTTGGAGGAGCCTGCAGGCTTGGGGAGGGGGAGTTGTTTATTTGTAGCTGTCCCTCAGGAGAATTTTAGCCCTTGGACAGAAGCAGGGTGCAGAGCCTGAGCCTGTTCACCTCCAGAGGATGTGTTGGAAAGGAAGAGAGCACTTTCTGCATCACTTTTTGATGGTGAGGTTTTGGTTCTCACTTGGCTAATCCAACATCTCCAGCACTTTCAAATGCCAATCTCGTGGTTATTTTGTAGCCTTGCTCTTCCCTTGGGCCTCCTGCTTTTATAAAGCATCTGCCATGGTTACATTCGGACCCCTTACAGTCAACAGGTGATTGACATCCCAGGAAACTTGGAAAAGAGGAGATCTCAGTGTTGGAAAAACAAAGATTTTGCTTGCAAGTTTGCTTTTTGTCTGAATGTGTCTCAAGCAGCCCTCCTGGAATGGTTCTTTATATAAAGGCCAACTTTGGATGAAATTGTGTCAATGCTCTGAGTCCATCCCATTTGTGTATCCAGGATCTCAGAGCTGGGAGATTCCCAGAAGTCTTTCTGAGGTCTCCTGGACCTCTTGTGTGTTTCTCAGCCCTGCTGCTGAATGTTTTACAGCTCCTGAGCAGAGGGTGGGTGACCAACACCGTGTTTTATCTGGATCACTGTGTTTTGCTCTGTTGTGGGAATTCTGTCAGATCTGTATTTTGTGATTCTGTTAGATCTGTAGTAGATGCTTCCTTGAAGTACAGCATTTCCTTCCTCTGTGATTTAATCCATCATCTGAAACAAGCTAAGACTGACAGGTCTACCTTAAATTGTTCTCTCTAAATTTAGCAGCCAGAGACAGAATGATCAGGAAGGGCTAAATTAATATTATGTCAAAAAGGCCTTGGGACAAGGGAAGGAAAAAAGCCAGTTTGGAACAGAGGGTCCCCTTTCAAGTCTTTTCGTTCAGAGCAGAATTTAGAGGAACTGCTTTTGAGAAGGAAAAGTTTGAAATGAGCCATTATTTTAGGGAATTAGACAATGGGATGTTTCACTGTCCTTTATGATCTGACCAGTGCTCACTTTGAATAACTGAGGCTTAAAGGGACAAGTTGATAAATTCTGGCCTTGCAGAACATGTCTGCTGAGTTTCTAGGGGTATTTTAGAGTAATCTGCATATGATTGCTGTGCATTTATTTTCATGAAATAAATACTGTTTGGGAACTCTGCCCAAAATGAGCCTATCAATGGCAAAGGAAGTTATGCCAGATTAGTTATAATATTTCTGTGTGGAGATTTCCTATGTGCTCTGATTGTAGCCTGAAGGGACAGGGATGTTGAATTCAATCAGTTATTTTCATGGTGGCTTATTTGGAGCTAATGTTTAGATGGCATTCACATAGTACAAAATATGTAGATTGAAAATTTCTTTATTTCATGGCTTTTGCCCTTCGAGAATGCTGTGGTCAAAATAATCTAGCATATAAAAAGAGTTTTAGAGGAACTATTTCAGGAAGCAGGAGTATATGTTTACATTTCAACTTTCTCCTCCACCAGTCAGTTCTTAAACAAATTGTACTATTTTCTCTGGATTCACCAAACTTTATACTGCAGATAGGCCAGTTTAAAAGAATAACAATTTAAAAAAAATAATCCAAGAGCGATAGTGCATTGTGGGCTCATTCGAGGCTTTCTGTTTGTGTTTCTTGATTCCCCCAGTTCCCAGATGTGCAGTGACTCATCCCACTGAACAATGGGAACAGCAGCTCTCACTCCTTCTCTTGGTCCCAGTTGGCAGAGCTGCTCCTCGAGGATCTGGGCTGCAGAGGGAGGAGACCTCAGCAGTGGCAGAATGAGTCAGCCGAGCTCTGTGGTCACTCCTGCATGGGGAGCAAGGAGTGGGACACCAATGGTCACTGCTGTACTCTGGGGCACTAAAAAAGGATCATCTGAGCTACATAAAATTCATAACTCAGAGGTCACTGTTCCTCCCCCACAGCTGTCCTGTAACACACGGGCTGTGGGTGCAGGAGACACCACTGAAACATCCTGATTTATTAGGAAAGAGGATGAAAATCCATAAAAATAGCTAACTGGTTTGTGACTTCCCAATGTGAAATGTACTAACAGACCACTAGTTAAAAATAAAATAAATAAGGAATGTCAGTGTGTAAGTGCTTCACTGGCAGCCTCTGCTGGGACTGACAGAACGGGGCTTCCTTTCTCAGTATTGTGCTGGCTGAAATGAAATAGTCTGGCTGAAATGAAATAGCCTTTCATATTTTAAGAGCATTATTTGTGAATATTGTCAGAATATTTTTAAAGGAAATAGAGTACTATTAAGACAATGCAAGATACGAGTCTTTAAATATGAAAGGCAGAAGCTCAACAACCTTCTATGAACGTCATTGATCTGAGGAAGTTTCTGGAGCTGCCAGTTTTTCTTGCAACATCAGCCTGTAAAAGATCTAATCTGGATCTTTTTTGTTTGTTTTTTAAGTGAACACACCACGATGTGATTATATTTAGGTAGTTACACATAGTATAAATACACAGAGGGTATAAATATACATATATATTATAAATAACTTAGGCTTTCATTTCCACTTTGCTGCTTGCAAGCATAGCTTAAAATAGATTGTGATGTTAAAATAACCTCTTTTTTTTCCAATAAACCGTTAAAATACTGAAATTGAAGTCATCAATCTGCATAAAGATATTTTTAGTGTCTTATGAATCAATTGCAAATATTTGCTGACACTTTTATAGGAAGTCATGGTCATGGACCTGAAATAACTGACTAAGATCTGGAGAATGAGAGCACTTGAAGTGCTGTCAGCTTTGATTGGAGCTGAATGGCCAGATGGATATTGGAGAAACACTAAATATTTGCACTGAAAAAGCCAAACCAGTTTCTTTATGGTCAGTGTCTTCAAGAGGAAAAAAAATAATTCAACACAAAAGGGGCAGCTGATACTTTATTTTGATAATTATTTGCCTTGACTGGAAAATCTACTTTGATTTAGAAACTCTGTGTGTATTTTTATTATACATATGTTTATCTCCATAAGCATTTGTTTGTATGTGTGTGTAATACCAAAGCATGAGACAGCTTTGCATGAATAATAATTTATTAGTGGAATTCAAAACCCCATTCAAGTGCAGCTTGATATAAAACTCAATAAATCTGACTTCTAGATCTAATTAATATTGCTGTCTGTTTCCCCTGGACAAAGAAAAATGAATATAGAAAGGAATGTTCAGTTAGCATAATTGTTGTAATTAAAAACACCAATAGCAAACAGTTGTGAAACCTGGAGTTTCCATATTTTCCTCATTTAATACATGACACGTTACTCATCGAGTCAGTTAATGCCCAGTGCAGTTGAGTGTGCTGCTGGCTCAAGGAACTGAATGTGCTTCCCAGAACATCCCAATTTTCTGTCACTCTGACTAAGATGGAGAACAAGGTTATTCCAGCAGCCTTTGGAGCAGGAACTGAGTCCACACTTCTGTAGAACTTCACCAGGGAATCATTAAAGCAGGAGGCTTTGAGTGTGTGCTCTGGGTTTTTCCTGGGAGGTTTTTGGTGGGTGTTTTTCCTCCCTTCATGTTGTTGTGCTTTAATGTTTTGAGGGTTTTTAACTTCAGACCTTCCTGGAGCTTGTTGAGGATTTGTTGTTTTGGCTGGAAACAGATATTTTGACTTAAATACTGGATGCCTTTGGATTCTGTGCTGGAATAGAATATTTGGATTCCTTCAGATCTGTCAGACCATGCATATGGTGCTCACACCTGTTCCAGCCACCTCACTTGCTTACCCAGCTCTCCCAGTGCTTTGCCATTGCTGCCTAAAATTTCCCTGAACTAATTACGTGGCTTAATTGCAGCGTTAGGAAGAGCTGGATAAGAATCTAGCAAAATCTGTGTTCCCTAAATCACTGCAGAAATGAACATGTATTCTTTCCATTAATCAGTTTATTTTCTTCCTCCTTATCAGTGTGCAGAATGTCAGAGTGATGGATGTGTGGGGTGGGAACAGGGGAGGCAGAAGCTGGAAATCAGGTGGTCCTGCCTGTGTGTCCCACAGGCACGTGGCTGTTCCTGCTCCAGTGTGGGAGGGTGGATGGACAGGCAGAGGGACTCTCAGAGTAACTGGGTTGAAAATTGGAAGAATCTGTATCAGAGATGGCCCCTTTGCAGTATTTTTGCACATCTGAAGGCATTGAGGGACAGAGCACAAAGGATAGAGAAGGGGTGTTTTTGTAGCTTCAGTGAGCTTTTCTTTCTGGGCTCTCCCATCTCCTGAACATGACTAATGCTGTACAGGAAGCCCTTTTCTCTTATTCATGCAGTCTGTGATATCTCTTCTGATCCACAGAGTGCCAAAAAATACAGGAAATTACTTTCACCTTATGAAAATTCATGATTGTAAGGAAGCTCTTAGAGCAATTGTTCTTTGGAAACTTCCCCTCTCCCCCACCCTACCCCCCCAAAAAAAGTGGTTTTTCTCTGCTAGCAATCCATTGTAAATCTTTTGTTGATACATGGTAGTCTTTTGCAAATCCGTGTGTTCTCTCTCCTTGATGAAAAGACATTTCCACTTTTAAATGTTAGGAAATAATAAGCTCCAGCTTCTTTTGTGTGTGCCTTGTGCTGGGAGTGTGTACTTGTCCAACACTGAATCCTCTGATCTCCAGTCTGATTCCCCACAATGAACTGTTGTGTTCAGCTGTTTAGAGCTGCACTGGGGGCAATAATTCTGTTCTGCTGTCTCAGACTATGGTGTAGAGCAGGATGTGTGGTTTCAGAGTTTATATTGCAGCTGGAGTCCAGGCCAGTACTTGGAGGAAGTTCCATTCTGAGTTAGTGACTTGGTGAGGGCACCACTGTCCTTTGGTCATGACTGACAGCCCTGCTGTGTGACAAAGAATGGGTTTTCCTGCCTAAAATCACTCAAAGGCAGCAGAATTTTCCACTTTATCACTCTCACAACATGGCTACAACTGCAAGACACGTCCTGAGCAATGAAGGAGACTGACTGAGTTTCTTCTGCATACAAGGGAAGTGTTTGCAGGAGAGTTTCATTCCAGAGTGGTTTGCATCTGTGTGGAAACAATTTTGTTACTACTTAAAAGTCTGCGCAGGGCTTCTTGTCCTCACTAATATGAAGGGGCCCTTGATTTGAGTGTGACACATGGCCAAGCTTGTTTGATCAAAGACCAAATCCTCTTACACAGGAGTAAATTTTCACACAAGAATGAATTTTCCCTGTAAATATTCCTATTTTCTTCTCAGCCTAACTGCTGAAAGGACTTTGGGTAAGATGAGCAAATCTGTTACTGAAAGTCTTGAGCCCAGAAGGGAAGCTGTCTTTAGATGAGCAAGTACTTCAGAATGTTCCTTTTTTCATTTGTTTGTGACAGGCAAGTCTAGCTTAAATCATCATAAATTGTGGGTGACTTAAATCTTTCACTTTTCTAAAGATAAGCCAGCCAGTCTAGGATATGCTTTTGTTCACTGTTATGAATTTTAAACAAAATACACTGGTTTCTTATAAATGTGTTTCATTTTTACTCCCACACAGTGTCAGTTAACTGCACTTATCTTACAAGGGGGAAAAACCCTCATTCTTTAAGTTAAAGAACTGACTTTAATAGCACTTCTTTTTTATTGTAGAGATTTACTGGATAGATCTGAGCGCTTGTTGAAATCTCTACTCAACTTTGATTTCTGCAGACCTGGAACTTTGATTTTTCCTTTCCATTGCTCTGTTAGACCTCAGTGCAGTTGCAAAGTGAGAAGGCCTTGGTTCTGTTGGATTTGCTATCCTAGAAAGAAGCTTAGTTCCCATATCTTTCCTTTCCCACAGGGTGAATCGGTGAAATACTTCCTGGATAACCTGGATCGGATCGGTCAGCTGGTAAGAAACCTCCTCCTCCTGAACCAGAGAGCTCCAAGAGACAAGGAAGGCCTGAGTGTGCTGTGATTAATGGGGTTTGGGTTGGTTTTTTAAATAATAATGCACTAAATAATTCCAATGTAATTTCTCTAGAAATAGTAACTCCAGCTTTCTGAAAACTTGGCATTTGCTAAATCTGTTTTGACAGACAACAAATGGAAGTTGTATTTGTGCACATATTTTATCAGCCTTTCTATGCAGTCTCTGGATCTCATTCACTTTTCCTGATGTTCTGATGGCTGGTGCTACTTAAGGTAGCAGAGTGAAACCTTAGCAAAATAAAAACCGTTCCTAGCACTTGTAGGATTCAAAATGTGTAATGAAAGCATCTGTCAGGAGACTGTGAGGAGAAAGGAATGAGATGATTTTCCTAAATAGTAACAGTGATAAGGTTCTGAAGAACAAATTTCTCTACAGTGGTAGGCTGGGCCACAGCTTGTGATAGGATCTGTTACTGTACTCACTGGTCATGGAGTGTGAACCTGGAAGAAGTTCCACTAAAGCTTTCAAGATGGTCTTTGTAAGAGTAATGAACTGTGGAAAAATGAGACTTAAAAAAAAAACCTTTTCAGTGATGACTTGACCTGCCTTATTAAACACTACTTAAGTAACACTGTAGCTAAGAATTTTGTAGTGGAAAAATACACTTCAGCCTTAAAACAAGAGGCTTGAAGAATAAAAGTGTGGAGGAGTGAATTAGTCCTTTATTTTTGTTCTCATATGTCTCAGGATCTTCTGTAACTGTTTACCAAAGTGTTGAGCTAAATGGTCAACAGGTCAGTGTTTTAAAGTTGAGTATTCATTCTTCATCTGAAAATTTTTTAATTTTAAAGAAGCTCCTGGTGATTTTACCCATCTCTTTAGTATTCAGGCATTAGCCAGAATTTTTGAAGGACTTTTTTTTGACACTTCTCTCCTTTCTTTTACAGAATTATTTCCCCAGCAAACAAGATATTTTGCTGGCCAGAAAAGCCACGAAGGGGATAGTAGAGCATGATTTCATCATTAAAAAAATTCCTTTCAAGATGGTGGATGTAGGGGGACAGAGATCTCAGCGTCAAAAATGGTTCCAGTGCTTTGATGGAATAACTTCAATTTTGTTCATGGTCTCCTCCAGTGAATACGACCAGGTCCTCATGGAAGACAGGCGCACAAACAGACTCGTGGAGTCCATGAATATCTTTGAGACAATAGTCAATAACAAGCTTTTCTTTAACGTTTCCATTATCCTATTCCTCAACAAGATGGATCTTCTCGTGGAGAAGGTCAAGACTGTCAGCATTAAGAAGTATTTCTCGGACTTCAAGGGCGACCCTCACCGGCTGGAGGACGTGCAGCGTTACCTGGTGCAGTGCTTCGACAGGAAGCGGCGGAACCGCAGCAAGCCCCTCTTCCACCACTTCACCACGGCCATCGACACGGAGAACATCCGCTTCGTGTTCCACGCCGTCAAGGACACCATCCTGCAGGAGAACCTCAAGGATATCATGCTGCAGTGAGGGAGAGCGGCCCCTGCTCTGCTGAAATCTCGCCCGAGGGTTCGATCGAAGTTTTTATCCTTTCTTTATGGCCCTTGCATGCGGCGTGGGACCCATGCGAATTCCTTGGCTCAGGAATGCTGTACACTAGCCAGTCCAAACAGAGGAGCTATAGGCCGGAGGAGTCACGTTGATGTTAGCTACTGAATCATTTGGACTAAAACACTACTGAAACCTGGCCCTGGTAGGTTCTGTACCCAGTTTGGAACGCTGAACGACACAACCACCGTCAGCCTTCTTCGAGAACGCAAATCTCTGACGAACCATGGATGGAAGACACGTTTCAAATGAACGCGCTCGTTTCTCACAGACACTGATTGTACAAACTGCCTTTTTTTTTGTAGTTTGGAGGTGCTGAATCGATCAAACTAATCTAAACACGATGAGATTGGCAGCTGTATTGGAGAATGTTAATGGAAGTTCCATTCTTAACCCTTAGGAATATAACCAGGTCTTGTGTGCGTGTTCAGCTTTGCCGAGGGTCTAGAATCCACCTCCCAAGGTGGATGCACAGCTCTTGTCTGAAGGTTTTGCATGAGCCTCCTGAGGCAGAAGTCTAAAACTGTGTAAGGAAGCTCATGCTGGAGTAAATGGGATGGGGAGTTAAGGCCTCGCTGATCCGGAGAAGGGCTTATTTTGCACTATGCGTGGAGGGTGTTACACCGTGGGAAAACTGATTTCCTTGGTGCAGCAGCCTGTGCTGGAGCACCCAGCCAGGTATCTGCACAGTGGGTGCTCGAGGGAGATGTGCTCCATGGCAAGCCAGCACTGTTCTCACACCCACAGTGGGCAGCATTTGTGAAGGTTCAGTATCTCGCGTAACAGGGCTTCACCTGTACTCAAAAGTTTGAAAGCCAATTAAACTCTTTAGCAAAGGTTTTGGTAGCACAGCAGCTGCTTGATTAGTTCCCAACAGCTGACCTTGTAGGAAGACTGAACACCCTGGAGATCCCAGCTTTCCAGCTGCACTGATGTATTTGGACAGCAAGACTTTGCTGTAAAATTAGCCTTTAATCTGTGTCTTAATGGGATCTTTAGCCTATAGTGATGCACATGGAACTCGGAGCACAGTCAAGTTTGGAGTCGCCCCTTTTGGGCAGTTTGTGTGTAAAATGGCTGTGAATAATTTGGATGTGAACTCCGAATTTCCTTGTGCTCTCAATCTCTGCCAGGTGCCTTTTCTGTGTACAGACATTGAATCTTTTCTACTGCAGTGGGGTACAAGACAAACCGAAGATATTGTAGTGCTATCCTTTAGGTAACTCAGACATAGTTTACTGTGCAATTTTTGTCATAGTTTTTATCCAAGAATAAAACCTGAAGGGCTGTTTGTACCCATAAAAAGTCAGCAGATTCCCTGGAGTTCTTATCCCCTTTGAGCCTCTAATGGCATGTCAAAACAAGCAAAGTTTGACTTCAGCTGGTAATCCCATGGGAAATGTGGTCAAAGAAAAGTCCTGTTCCGTTGTCCTTTCATGTTAATTTGGATAAAATCTGGAATCTTTTTTCCCCTCTGAAGCTTGCAGATGTTCATATCAGTATTTTTGTTTAGTTTCCTGATGTAGCAGCCTCCTGGCTTTCTTTGTGCAGGCTCCAGAGTGGAAAAGCTGTGGCTGTTTCAGTGCCTGCAACAGGCACAGAATCGAGGTAAGAAGCAACTGAGAAGCTGCAGATGGGAAAATCTCACTTCAATTTGAGCAAACTTAAACAGGAATTAGCTTCCTTGTAACAAGTCTTATTTTGCCAGGACCAACTCTGTCTTTTAAATATTTATTAATTTTTAACCTTGAAGGGGAAGAATGTTATGTGACTAATATTCAGATGAGGGGAAAATCTTAAGATTATTACATTTGAAAAGGAAAATGTTTCACCACGGTGTGATGCAAACAAGTTTACTCATCACATAAGGTTGGTTTCTCTGAGCCCATTTGTTTGGCTGAAGACTAAGGCTGCTTTCAAAGCTTTCAGATGTTTTCTGAGTTCTTGGTAGTGGTTTTTACTTCACACAAGACACTGGGAAAGAGGAGGCAGTTGTGGGCTCACCTGACTTCTAGGTTGACTTGACTTTAGTTCTTAGTTTGCTGTGAGCTTTATTCTTTCACTGAATTTTCCAGATGGGTTAATATTATGCTTGTTTTCTCCAATTAGTTAAACATTCCCTTTCAACTGTATTTTTTCTCAAGAATTACCTCAGTTTGGTGTCTGAATCTACTGTAGTTTTACCTGGGAGGCATAGCATGGAATTTCCTGTTCTGTTTTTCTCTTGACACTCATCCATGGTTTGGTATCCTTAGTCACCTTATGGACTTACTCTCAACAGAGCTAATGATGCAACTTATATTTTAAATAATTTAAAATCTGCACCTGGAAAAGAAGCAGCATGAGAGATCTCACAACTGAGCTCTCAAGCTGCTTTTTTTTTTTTGTATACTATGGCAGTTTTGCACACTAAGTCAGTTTTAGGGAACCAGTTTGCTCACCTTGGGCCCATTATTGCCTTTCTTGTTTTTATTGATGAAATGGGCCTGAGCTGCAGCCTGCAGGTGAAAATCAGTGGTTTGGCTCTGTGGGCTCAGAGTTCTGTCAGTTTGGGTAGTGGTGGATCACAGCAGGAACCCCAGGTCAGGAAACTCGCCTTGCAAAAGTCAAGCACTTCCCAAGTTTGCAAAGGAGCTGACCTGTGAGTAAAAAGGATGTGGGGGTCTTTTTAAAGTGTCACCTTTCTCTGCAAAATACACTCCTCTTCTTGCCACAACTGATGGGTTTGGGGTTTTTTTTCCAAGGTAAATTGTAGTGTAATAAAGCCAGAAAATCATGTTGTGGTAAATCAGTGAATTACTAAAGCAGAGCTTAGGTAGATGAGGTTGTTCACACATCTCGGGACAGGCCTGGTCAGTTGCTTAGTCCTTTCACCAGAAACAAATAGAAAACTTTATTTTAAGTGACATCCTGGAGAACTTTGCAGGTAAACACAGCTGGAGAGAACGTATTTTTTGTTAGCTTTATAGGCTTATTGTTCATTTGGCTGGTCAGGAAATGGGTCACAGGCAGGATGATCATCAGATGGAGACCTTGAACAAGTACTTTTTTTTTTTTTTTTAAGAAAAAAAGCAGCTTTAAAGAAAAAAGCACCCGGGGTCAGTGACAGAGTGTTGCAGAGGGGTTGTCTCTCCCGAGGACAAAGAGAGGAAGCTCTTGCAGCCTGTGCTTGGGGCAGACTTACGTAATCTTGGAGTTTAAGTAGGAAAAAAAAGGAATGGGAGTCATTTATCCAACACTGCTTTGTGTTTGTTGTCCTCTAAAGGAGTGTACAGCTAATAGAATGTGTCAGTACCATTCCTGCAGATTGCAGTGCTGTCAGTCTCTGAGCAATCCTTACAGGCATTGCAAGGTGACTTGGTGGAGTTAAAAAGAAGAGTGGTTTTCTGCAAGTGACATATTCAATAAGCACTTGTCACTTTGAAGGAATGAAACAGTTCTTAATGCTGAAAATTAATTAATGGTGGTTATGGAATTGAAATTATTGGCCATTCAGTTTTGCAACTCAAAGATACTTTCAGTTTCATGCAAAGAATGGATCTTATTTAATACAGCAGCATCAATTATTTGACTTATTAACTTGATAATATATTGATTTTTTTTAATTTGTGCTCTATAAAACCTGGAACTAGGCATGTTCCAAGAATGAAGAAGCTCCTGAAGATGACCATTCCCAGGCCTTGTGAGGCAGGCAAAGCTGAACTGCAGCCAAGCAGGCAGAGAAAGTAATGGCAAATAAACTGTAGGGAATGCAGTAGGAAGAGCTCATTTGAACATGGCACTGGAGACAAAAATATAATTCCCCTAGGATGGCTCAAGTGGCATTTGGTGTGAAAAAGGGTGCATTTGGAGTGTGTCCCATCCCCATGGCCTCATTCCCTCTGGGAATTCACCTGTCCTGGTTACTGTGGTCTGCAAAGAAATGTAGAATTAAAGCAGTTAAAAGAACAGATGTGGTACCACTGAAGAAACCCAGCAGCTTTCTTAGTGACAGACAGCTGCCTTCCACTGAACAGCATTGTAGGAAACAGGTCCTCTGCTGCCTTTAGATGGCTGTCTTTGCATTAACTCTGTTTTAACTTATATTAACTTATGTTCTGGAGTCTTTTCTATGCATGTACTTCTTTATTTCTGGGGAAGAAAATCCTTCTGTGCATGGACCTACAGGATTTCTCTAAAAGGCCCCTCTGATTTTCAAGCAGTGAGTTTTGACACCTGACTTAGCTTGGTTCTGTCATCAGATTTTCAGGAGTACCTGCTGGATTGGTGGATGATTTGATGTGTGCCAGCTTGAGAGACAAACATGATATGCAAGAACACCTCCACACAGTGCAGTTTGTGATGTACACCAGACACTGATCTCATGGTGAGAGCTGTAAGTGTAGTAGTACCCTCTTTTCTATATCCTCTTGGAGTATAAAATCACGTGGTGTAGTCAGGGGTTTAATATAGCACTGCCAACTCTTTACCTCATACTCTGTAATTCTGTAACACACAGTGGTGGGTGGGGTGTTTCAGTAGCAACTCTAAAACATCTGTGCCTACTTTGGTAAATGAGCTTTTAACAGTTTTTTAGGGAGCATCCATTATGGATCAGGAAGACTGGCGTGGTCTGGGCCAGACTTGGCCTGAGTTAATGCTGACTCCACACAGTCCTAGGTGAGGACTGTGTAGCCTAGTGAGGAATAATTGGTAATGCAAGACCTAGTGCTTTTTAATAATACCTGTTTTGTAATTAGCTGGGGTGATCTCTGCTTTGTGCTGTGACGTGGGCACTTCTTTGTTTTAACACTAATCTCTTTTTACATAGATGGAAATGAGTAAAGCCAGGAGATTTGGAGCTGAAACTGCCTCTCTGCTAACCAGGTGATGCTGCCTCTGCTCATCTTGGTGGTTGGGCAGTTCAGCTCGATCCTTGACATTTTTATCTTTCTAATGGCATTTGGAAAGCAGTGTTGAAGTTTGTTTGTGTGTTGATATGCTTGTGTTCTTACTGGGTGGGGAGTGTGGAGGTTCTAGATTGTCAGTGCTGGTGGTTCTGTGCCTGGCTTGAGGAGCTGTCACAGCCCAGCTCTTGGCCTGTGACTGAAGGTCCTATCTTCTGTCTGGTGTGAAAATAGTCAGAGGGGGATAAAAGAGCAGCACTGACTTCCAAGGTGGGCATTCTGGTAAAAAAATAAAAAAGCCAAAGTATGTTGGAGGGGAGCAGGAGAGGGGAGCTAGTTTCTAAACAGATCCCAAAAGCTGATGGTGCTTGAAGACTGTATTGAAGTGAAATGCCATCTGCACTGACCCAAAAGCTTTGAGTGACTCCAGAGAGCCATTGGCTGTGAATTAAGAGCAGCAGGCTGGCAAGGCCCTGCCATTGTAAATGTCTCTCTTCATCTGTTCATCACTGGGTGCTAAAGCTCATTTTTGACTAAAAAATACAGTATGCAGGTCTCTGGCCAGACAGTGCATCTTACTCCTTCCTGACAGCTGCTTAAGCTTTCTTCAAGATACCAGAGCATGAGAAGGTAAGAGGCTGTTTCCATTGTTTGAATAAAAACTACAACTGATGGAGAACAACTTTTTTTAGGACCTGAGAGAGCATCTTTAGAGGGAAGTGACAGGTTTTGAGTAGCACAACCTCTCTGCTATTACTTCCCATCGATCTCTTGTGCAGGTGGTTGGGCACAAAGGCTGAGAGGAGGAGGGAGCAGGGCGCTGGGGGATGTGGAGCAGAAAGGATCTGTTGGGAGCTCAGGAGACTTGGGAAGGTGGTTGGTGGACTTAGGTTTGGAGAGGTGTGTTCCAAGTCCCATTTGCATTGAAGCCATTAACCCTCTGTAGGACAGGCAGTGTTCCTCCAGGTTGTGTTGTCTGCAATGTGGAATGGGCATGAATGGATGATACAGATTAAAAAGGATTTCTGGAGACTCCACTGAACAGCAGTGCTGGTGTTTCTCGCTCTAGTGAGGAGTTGTTGTCTTATTTGTGGAAACAAAATGTACAAAAGCAAACTGACAAAACACCAGGTTGGTTTTCTGTGACACGACCACGTAGCTTAGGAAGCCAAGTGATGATATCTTTTATTCTGCAATGTACTTGCTCTCTGGTGCCTATGCATTAACACACATACTATGCAATATCAGTCTTTTTTTAAACCAGTTCACTACATTGGGCAAGAAAGGCCTGAGTTTAGCCTTAATTTTCTTAACAATTCACAGGAAAGTACTTTAAAAACAGTGACAAACTAAAAGAAGGTGGAAAATGCATAAAGTAAAAGCACAGTCCCAGACTGCTCACATAAGTGTCTTTCTAGCACCAAAACAGCATCCATGATAGAAGCAGCTACTTGCTGTAATAGTTTCAACTTATGAAAACTGTGTACTAGATAAAATTATATTGTGATGTGTAAAAAGTGTATTTTATAGCTTTGGTGACTTAGTTTACTGTTTTGTATATATGAATTTTATAAATCTATTAAAACTTGACTTGTTATACTGTTCTTTATGGGTTTCATCTTTAACAAGGGTCTGAAGTGACATTTTTCTGTGAGAGAGTTGCTTTTTGGACAAATGACAGCGTGGCCTGTGTGAAGTGCAGCTGTCATGCCATGAAATCCCAGTCTGTAACCTTTAGGTATCTCCCACCCTTGGCTGGAGTCATTCTTCCTGAGTGTGTCCAGGAGCTCAGGCTGGTGACACATTAACCTGTGTGAAACTTGGAACTCGTTCATCTGTGGCATTCCTGGGGCTGACTGGGGCAGTAGCACTGGTGGGAAGTGGGAGGGGAGGCACAGCTGGAGTTTGCTTATGTATTTTAAGCTCAGCAAGGGAAGATAATTGGGCTTGCTGAGATGGGAGCACCTGTTAGAGATTCCTCAGTGCTGTGTAGGATCTGATAATAAATAGCCATGGGGACTGTGCCTGCTGCTTTCCCAGGGCCAGGCCCTGTCTTGGAGCCCTGCAGAACCTTTGGAGGGTCACCAGTGTCCCTGTCACACATCATTGCCATGCTGTGGCAACCAGTGCTGCCACAACTCGGGCTCCAGTCCTCTGGAATGCCATTAACCTTTCCCCACATTCCCTCACTCCAAAAGGTCACATCTGGCAGAATTTTGTGGCAAGTCTTGGTTGTTTGTTGTGTAAACTATTGTGCACAACTTGGAACACTTCATGGAGCATTTTACTGATAATTGGGAATGCAGCACTTCAGCTGCATCAAGTCTTTGGGAACAGCTGACTCTTTGTCCCTGGAGTTGCTGGGCTCTTTCAGGTGACTTTCAGGTATTGCCTTTCAGGTTTCAGGTATTGCCAGTGTTCTGCATCTCTGAAATCAAGGCCAGACCAATTCCAAATTCAGTCTGCTCTAGTAGAAGGTGCCCAGGTGTGATCAGTAAGTAATCTGAACAGCTCTCAGCAGCAGCTCCAGGGGATCTCTTTGCTCAGCTCTGTGGAGCAGAGTGGCCCTTTTGGGGCTCAGGTGTTCCTGGGAGATGCCCCTTTGGTAACTCAGCTGTGCAGGTGTTGCTCTGTAAGAGCAGAGCTGCAGCAGTTGGTTCTGCAGGTGGGTTTGTCTGTTCAGTGCCAGTGAGTGCTTGTGCTCCAGGGAAAGCCTAAACCCCATATATTAACTTGGAATTACCTTCCCAGGATCAGCACAACTCCCTGTTCAGAACCAGAGTATCTCTTCTGCAATTTCAGTAATCCAACATTGAAGATAAAAGGGAAAACATGTCTGTTTCCCCAGGGAGAGGCTGCTCTAAAATGCAAAGTACAGCTTGTATTTTTGCTCAAGTGTACAAGGTGTAAGGTTTGGGGTGGTTATAGTAATATTTAAGTATTCGTTAGAACTCTTTGAGGAGAGAAATTAAATAAATCCCTGTGGTTTCTAGCTCCAGCCTCGTATCTCATTATCCTTACAGACCTGGGAGGAAGTTTACTCAGTTACTAATCCCAAATTTCTTGCCCCTCTTCCCAAGACTGAATGGCATCTTGGGAAGCTGTGTGGTGTTAAGGCAGGAAGAGTTAATTAGGACAAGTGTTCAGGGATTTTTACCAAAAGTAGCTTTCCCTTAAAGCCTCAATTTTGCACAGCAGAAGCAGACTTCAGTGAGAAATACCATTTTTAGGGGAGAGAGGTGGTCACTGTTAAATCACAAAGTGCTGGATCATGTTAATGAAATGTCTGTGGAAGGTGCTGATTTTTCCCCTCCCACCCTTGCAAGCTGTTGTAGGCAATTGAACCCCTAACTAGTAAAGAGCATGAGAATTTTTATGATAATTTGGGGGTATTTTTTCCTCTGGACAGTTGCTTTGTCTCCCCTCTCCTTTCAGCTACAGCAGCTCCTTGTTTTTAGAGTAGGAGTGGAATGTTCTGCCTGTTTATTCTTGGGAGAAGATATTTGTCTTTATGAGCTCGTAAAGCTATTAAAAGACTGTTTTCTACTATGTTCAGGATTAAACTTTAGAAGTTGCTTCAAAACAAGTGTCCTTGAGCCTGGGGCAGAAAGGGTGTGACTGAGCTGCTTTGGTGGTGCAGGGTGCTCCAGGTGGCCACAGGATGGTGTGGTCTGGGAGATGCTCTGAGCCAGAGGAGTCTGACATGGGTCTGTGTTGTGCCTTAGGGGTTGTTAATGGAAACCAACAGCAGCTTGGGAAGGAGGTGCTGCTGGGGGATCTCCTGAAGTGGTCACTGCAGGATTCATGGCTGCCTGTCCCCACGAGGCACTGCCAGGTCACGAGGCAGGGGAGCACAAGCTGTGCCTTCCAGGGCTGCCAGCCAAAGCTCTGTGTCCCTCTGGGACCTGCTGTCCCTTCCCATCTGAGTGCCCAGTTCCATCCCCTGCCTGTCTTCTGCCAAAGGCTGAGGTGCTGCACAGGGAGCACCCAGATCTGCCACAGAGGAACTGTTCTGGACCTTCTGTAACCAACCCCAGTCTTGGCTGCTGCATTGCAAGTGACTTTGGGGTGCTGGATTTATATAGAGAGCACCCTACTCCTTCTTGCTGATGGTTGATCCGCAGCTTGACCTTCTAAAGTGACTCCTAATTATCTCATCTGTATTTCTGTTTCACAGCTTACTCAGCAGCTTATTTTAGCTGCAAGTTACATTCCCACATCTTTCCAAGTAAAAGGATCTCCCCAGGAACCTGCTGCTTAAAATGCAGGAAATCTGATTTAGGGGCTTACCTTCAGTTTGGCCCCCCTGCAACTCTGGTACATGCAGAGAGGAGTAGGAATTGTGCCTTTGTGCTTTAGTTCTGGTTTTAACCTTCATTTTTGGTGTAACCTTGGGCAGTGCTTTTGCTCCTCTGTGACCCAGGCTGCCTCCAGTCTTTATGCTGGTGTGGGCTGTTTAGGCTGGTGCAGAGTGCTGCCCACAGACCCTGTGCTTAACGTGCTGCAGCAGCACTGGAAATGTTTGCTGGTGTGAAGAGGAGTCCCTCCACAGGAATGTCTTCACATGACCAAACCCTGCAGTGGAATATTGCAGGGCCCCTCTCCTCCAGCTGCTGAAGAACTCCCAGCCATGTTCTGCCTCTCATTTCAAAGCTGCCTCTTGTCTGTGGGCACTGCTCGAGCTGCCCAGGTGAAGCTCTGAGTTGCCATCTCATTTATGTCCTACCTGGAGCACTTGGGGACAAGCTGAGCAGGTAAGTGGGTGGTTCTGGCAGTGATGGTGTTGAAAACACCCGTGTGCAGTTACCAACAGCTCTTCAGCAGAAATTCCTGCTCTCACAGCAGCACTACCGTAAGCCAAGTGTCTCAAGGAGTCTCCCATCTGCGACTTCTGCCAGCCCTTCTGTGCCACCCCACTCCTCTGTTGTCTTTGGAATTTTATGGTGGAAAGCTGCCTCTGTTCCCTTAGGCAGGGTTGTCATCCTGAGCCTCTCTCTGGAAAGTTTCTTAAGTCCAGCCTAACAATTCAGTACGGAACCAAGGAAGAGCAAACAGGGCTGGACAGAGAGTAATCTCTTGCTTAAAATAGTAAATGTGTTCAGGCAACAACTGAGCGAGTTCGGGGGCAGAACTCGGATTTGTAATTCAAGCAGGGTTTGTTTGGAAAGTTGCTGCTGCTGGGAAGAATGTCTTGGATGAGAACCCGTCACCTTTGTGGCTGCCAGGAGAGGGCGGCAGCAGCGGCTCCGCTGCTCCGCGCCTGCCCCGGTCCAGGCGCGCAGCCTGGAAAAATGTTTCCAGGAATTGCCGTCATCAGTCCCGAAGCCAAACTCCCTTTCTCTCCCGGTATGAATCATGCGGATGTGAAGTGCTTGTGTTTCCGGAATCCAGCTGAATTTACTGCAAGACCATCTTTGCTACTCACCTGCGTGTGTAAATCTCCGGCGTTTTTCCAGTACCTCGCCGTTATCCGTCTGCTTCCTGCTCCAGAATCGCACTGCAGGGTTGGAGGCCTCAAAGTGCACAGGGCAAGTGCTCCGGAAAGCCAAAGCTGTTGCCTCCTCGGAGGGAAACATCCTCTCCCTTCTCCCAGCTGTGCTGGATCTGATCCTACCTGCTGGTATTTTTAGACAGGAGAAATCTGGAGCTCAGCCACGTTGCCATTATCAGTTATGGGCGTTATCAGTGCTCAGAGCTGAGGGAGCAGGGAGGGAGAGGGGTCAGCCTTCCCCAGCAGGAGCAAAGAGCCCATCGGCCTCTTGAGCTCTGGCTATAAATAGCCAGGAGGAACGGAGAGGAACAGCACGCCCTGGCCATGGGAAGGGAGGCTCTGCTGCTCTGGGTGCCAGCACAGCACCCAGCCCTGCTCAGTGGGTGCCTTACAGAGGGCAGGGCCAGGGTGGCAACTTCCCAAGGCAGAAAGAGGAATGCACGTGTAGTTCCCTCTTTTACATTATTAATCAATGAGTCTGTGAATGCTTCCAAAGGTTTCCTCTCCTGTGCCAATCTACAGAGGATGTGAGTAGTTCCAGCTCACGCTCCAAGCCTGGCTTTGTTTGAACTGAGGCAGCTCTGGAGATCCTCTTGAGAGTCTGCCAGAGACAACTGTCAGACTGACGCTGCTCTTTGGGGCAGCCGAGCTGCCAGGGATCTTTCTGCTTTACTCTGTGCCCATCTCCTCCATCTCCCCTCAGCAATGAGAGTCCATCAGCCTGGACTGTGCTCCTGTGCTCAGCACAACCTCCGGCTGATGGGGCAGTGACCGGAGCACTCTGAGTGTTTGTGAGGGGGAGAGGAGAGGGAGAAATCTCGTCTGTGCTTGGGACTGATGTGCTAAGCAGGGGAGAGCTCTGTGTGTGGGAGAGCTGGTTTAATTTGCATCTGTTTGTTCAGATGGCCCAAGCTCCTGTGTGAGCATGTTCAGTCTTTAGCAGGGACCTGGCTGACCTCTTCCTGGCCAGCTTCAGACCAAGAAAATAAAAGCACCTGCACTGGACTCGAGGTGGGTTTGGGGTGGTGGTGTCACTTAGCACAGGAAAAACCCTTAGAGAAGAACCAATCACATCAAAACTGTGTTAGCAATCTCAGAAAACAAAACACCTTTTATTCCTGGGGGGAGCTGCTGTTTCTCTTAGACAGCAACAACGTGGGCTGAGGAAGGCTGGAAGCAGGGCAATGACGTGAGCAAAGCTGGCCCAAGGCAGCCCCAGCCTAATTGTCCTCCCACCGCCAGCGATGAGGGGATGATTCCCCTTTGGACAGTTTTCTGGAACTCAGCTTCCTCCGCAGGGAGGAAAATTTGTCTCCGAGAACTTTGCGTAGCCCGGTGCTGTCCCTAGCAAAGGGCAGGTCCTTCCTCATAGCAGGCAGCTGTCCTGTAAACATTTCCCACTTAGCCAGGGCGTCCACGGTCTTGTCCACCTGTGCCAGTTCCTCCTCAGAGACGTTCCTCTCCAGGGCAGCAATGCACATCTCCAGCCACAGCTCGTAGTCCTTGATGGTGTCGGCGGCCTTGGCGTGCCCGGGGAGGCGGGGCTGGCCCTGCGCCTCCGGCAGCGAGCTCGGCTGC
The DNA here is from genome assembly GCA_013398075.1 of Notiomystis cincta. Lineage (NCBI taxonomy): Eukaryota > Metazoa > Chordata > Aves > Passeriformes > Notiomystidae > Notiomystis > Notiomystis cincta. The sequence continues at coordinate 337,205 of VZRX01008474.1, forward strand.
TCGTCCTGCTCCAGCTCGGGCCCGATGGACAGGCCCTGGCTGCACGTGTCGGGCGTCAGCGGCTCCGACAGGGAGGTCACGGCCTCCGAGTCGTTCTCGCAGCACATCCCAGAGTCGGAGCTGAACGGGAGGATGTCCTCTGAGGCAGAGAGCTCTGCTGACTCCTGCCTTGGCCACGTGGACAGCACCGTCTGTGTCCAAGCGTAGAGTTTCTGTGGTGAGAGGAGAAAGGTTTCGTTGTGGAGGATGAGAGACAACAGTTACACCTTTCTCAGTGTTTGCCAGGTAAACCTGTTTATCTTGGGTGGCTCAGCTGCAGCTGCCATGGTCCTCTCTGCCAGACAATGGGCTCAGACGACTCCTGGGGACCCTACAAAGCAGGAGCCTTCTCCTGTCCCACTTTTGGACTGTGGCAGAGCTGCCTCCAGTCAGATGTGGACTTTATCTGCCCTGTTATTGAAGGTGGTAGGAGAAAACTGCACCAGATCACTCTCTGCTGTGTGAATGTGGAGAGGCAAATCAACGCCTCTCCAGAGGAAACTGTGTCATTATAAAAGCTCCTGAGATAGTGGTGAAGAATTCATCATGTTGTTAATGCCTGTGGTAATGTGCATTTTATTCCCGAGAATAGCTCTTCCCCTCCCAAGCTGAAATGAACAAGTGGGAAGGCTGGCTCCAGGAAAGAATTAATGAAAGGAAAATGTCTGAGACAATTTCCTTTTTAAATATTAGATGCCACAATGAGGCATATAACGGGTTGCTCCTGGCACATTTATTCCTTATGCTTTAGGGAATGAACCGCAGTACTCCACTCATCCCTGGCTAAAAGGTGATCTCATCTGCCTTATTTACAGTCTTGGGGGGTTTGTGTGTGTTTTTCAGTTTTTTCACACCCCTGTAGCCTATTTCTTCATCTTTCCTTTCCATAGTTTCCAGTGCTCCATTTGCAAAGCCCCCAGCTGCTCAGCAGTGACAGGATTAGCCCAGGCTGTCCCCACGGTGTGCCAGGCACGGAGCTGGGTCCGTCCCCGCTCAGCTCAGGGGCAGCAGGCAGGAGATTCCCAGCCCTGCAGAGCTCCCTTCTCTCACGGCCCCCCACTACTCCCTCCCCCTTCCCTCCTCTATTGCTCTCTCTTCAGGGAAGTGACAGAAAGGATAAAGAGCTCAAATTGAGTGGGTGGGAGAAATCGGCCCTGCTCCTCATTTCAGTCTGAGCATGGAGCCTCGGGGAAGAATTTCGTACAGGAATAAAATGGACTCTTTCAGTTTAGTTAATCCACCCTGCCCCCTCCCTCTGGGGCAAGAAAAATTGTAAAGGGACAACTTTTCTCCTGCCTTGTCCCACCTCCAGTGGCCCTTCCTTCCCTCTGGGTTTATCCAACAAAGGCGGCGCCAGAAGCTGCAGTGGGAGCTGGGACAGCAAAGCTGCTGGAAAGCTGCAAACAGCCCATGATTTTGTAGTGGCTCTAAATTCCCAGAAATAGTGAATCTAGGGAGGAATACCAATTGCTACTTAGCCCAGTTCCCAAGAATTTAAAAGGCTGTGGAGATGTGGATGTTCCAACAGTACATTTGGGTTATTCAAGGCAAAAAAAAAGAGGATGATTGACTCAGGATCACTACCTGAATTTCCAGAATCTCTTCAGTCTCTCATCCTTTGGGTGGCTTGTTCATTTGAACTTTGGGTGGGTTTGAAGGGCTGCAGCCTCTTATGTTCTCCTGTTTAACCAGGAAGGGATGAGATCTTTGTGTGTGGGTTTTGTTTACCTGCAGGCAAGAGCAGCTGAAGTGGATGTCCACCCCAAGGATGTCACTGAGACCTGCTGTCTGTGTGTGTGTGGCCACTGCAAACTCATCCACTACGTGAGGACAGCCTGGGATGCTGCAGAAGCAGCACATGGAAATGTGGAAATGGTGATTGTGGTAGGGAAACACCAGGAGAAATAACTTGCTTTCAGTTTTCAAGATGACTCATGCTGGAAGAAGCAGCTGGGATGAAAAAATGGAGTGTGTGTCTGAGAGCAACTTGGACTAATAAATTGAGAGGCTCTTTCTGCTGCATAAGGACTGGTTTCCTGCCCCATGTGCTCCTCTGCCTGTAACCGTGTCTCAGTTGCAGATTTCAGCAGTGTTACCTGCTGCTCCCGAGGCACAGCTTGGGTCTGGCATTTCCTGTGGTTATTATGAGTGCCTGAAGCTGTTTTGTGGCAGGTGGGGATCTGTGATAGTTTTCCAAGAGGAAATGTGACTTCAGACTTGCACTTAATGTGCTTGGCAAGTTAACTTTGCTCTCTGTTATTGTCTCTGAATGCTTTCTGCTCTCTTCTGTCAGGTCCCTTAACTATTTAATTAATCTCTGGTATTTGTCTCCTCTCAACATTATGGCAAAGCCTCTTAGAGAGATTATCACAGCTCTCTTATACCAGCTTGTACTGTATCTAGCTGAGCTTTGCCTTCTCAGAGAAGCAGACGAGACATTTGGCAAGTGTATCCTCCCTTCAGGTTTGTGTTCTCTGGCACCAGAGGATGCTGAGCCAATTACAGTATTTGCTGCAGGTGTAAAGGCAAAAATGTTTCTAGAAGAGTTTAATGCAGGTGGCAGTTCTCTTCTAGAAAGCTGTGGCTGGATGCTGACAGGCTGGGTGTTTAAATAAAGCAGAATTTATTCCTCTGGTGGTCTGGGCAATTTAGACACCTTTAGACAGAAGCAGGGACCAAACAGCCACAGAGTCAGAGAAACGTTTGGCAGCACCACAGATAAGTAGGAAAACCACAAAAACTATGTGTTTCCTCACACTCTTTGCCATGCTTCTGTGTATCTGATTCCACACTGAATGAAACTAGAGGCATCTCCTTTCTCATTCTGCTCAGATCTTGTTATGAATACTACCCACAGACTTTAAAATAGGCAGCCGTGGAAAATCCTGCCTCTGAACATGCTGTGTGTCAGCCAGGAACCACAACCAGGGAGAAGATGGGTGCTGAGTGAGAATGGTGACATTATTTCTATTTCACTAACCATTTAGCTACTGAATCCTGCTTTTTAGACAGAGGTAGAAAACGCTTTTGGGAGCTAAGGGTGTGTTAGCACTGTTCCTGATCTGTCTAAATGTGGTGTTAGCTGTTGTATGGGTGGGAGAGAAGACACAAAAGAGGAGTCTGGATTGCCCTCACTTATTTGAGGTAATAATTTGGGATCCTTTCTCATAAACTTAAACAGAGGAACTGCAGCAAAGTACACACTTAATGTTTCCTCCCTGTTCCCAGCAGCCCTGGAGAGGCAAAAATCCAGGGTGGCACAGGAAAGGGTGTAGCCATGGCAATCCCTGCACTCACTGCTGCTCCTGCTTGCAATCTGCCTGCCCTCCCCACCTCGTTTTTGTGAGCAGGAAAGTGTGGTTGGACTGTGGCAGTGTCCCTTGGGAAGAGCCAAAATCCCTGGAGCTTGTGCAAAGTGCTTTGTCGGTCAGAACCTGTGTAGAACACCCTCGTGTTCAGGTGTGAGCTGCTGAGAGCTGCTGCCTTCACCACGCTGCTGCGGCACCTTCAGCGCCGAGGTTTGGGCGGAGCCACCCTGCCCCTGCCCGGCCCCTGCTCCAGGAGAGCTGGGGGTGGCTCTCACCTTGTAGCGCTCGATGAGTTTGAAGCCCACGACGTGCTGCAGCTTCCGTAGGCAGATGGGGCAGGGCTCCAGGGGCCGCAGCAGGGCCTCGTCCAGGCTCAGGGCGCCCTGCATGATGCACTGCAGCCAGCGGCACGTCCCCAGCCCCATCAGGTGGCAGATCTCGTGACAGGTCACCTTTCAGGGAAGCAAAGATCACAGCACTGTGTGGTGGTTCCTGTTTCTGCTGCCCCCTCCTCTTCCTCCTCTGCTGTTCCACCTTCTCTGCTCCCTGCCACTCTAATCCACCTCTTGCACTCCTCCAGGCTTCTCCAAGGTGATGGGAGAACCTGGCTGCCTCTTCCCAGCTCCACGTTTGTGTTGTGGAGAAGGAAGGGTTGGTGTGGGTGAGGCAGATGTGGGAAGCCCTGTAGGCAGCGTGTTTGGAGCTGTGGGGCAGTTCTGCTGCTGCTCTTTCTCGAGGACAGTGTGGTGTTTGGAGGATTTTTTGTTGTTTTAGTGTTTTTGTAAGGAGGAAAACCAGTCCCACTGGGGCCTGAAAAGAGCAACACAGCCTGTGTGAGAAATGTGCAAGAAGCTATTGGCAATAACAGATCTGGGTCTTTCCAGAACAGACTCCATCAGCATTTTGTGCCAAAGCAAAAAACTGAGCTGGAGTCAGCTGGCCAAGCATGACTGCCTTGGGAACTGGCAACTGTGGAAAGGCTGAGGATGGAGGATTCCTCTCCTCCTCCCACTGCCACTTAATATAATTTGAAATTATTACGGGAAGAGACCTCAGACTAGAAAATCCTGAGCAAATACAAGGGGAGCAAAGGGAAATGGCTTCAGAGGTGCTGGTGTGGCTGCTCTGTGTGGGCCAGATTTGGGAGGAACACTGGAAGCAGAGCTGGAATATGGCAGATGTTGGGATGAGGGAGGACAGCACTATGAAGAGGATGTGTTGGGGGTGAGGGGGGTTAAGGGCATCTGCATATAAAGAAGTGCAAACTTGGCTGAGGTATTACTCTCATCCATCCATTTCACAGGGGCCCCCAGACCCCTCCCCTTACAGATGCCAAAGTCTGAGGAAGACAGAGTCACCCTTTCCAGCCATCCTTAGTTACACACAGCTCCACCAGATGTTCTGATTAACCTCCAGATATTGTATCAGCCCTGCCCTGTCTGACAAGAAAAATACTCAGGATTATCCAAGCATGAGCCTGGGAGTTGGGCAGGGATGTTTCAGTGCTGCTCCATGACATAACCTGGTTTAGAGGAAGGTGTCCCTGCCCATGGCAGGGGTTTGGAAGGAGATGGTCTTAAAGGTCCCTTCCTGTGATTGCATGAGGCAAGTCCTGTAGCCTCCCCCTAACTGATGTTGTCTTTTGCTGCAGAGGTGAGGGGAGTAGGAGCTGCCTCTGCAGTGCACCAAACTGCAAGCTCTTTGTGTCTGAATTCAGTGTGGACTTAGCTGTGACTGCCTGTGCTTCGGGGAGCAGAGTCCCATGGCTGCTTCACTGGAGGTGTGGATTATGCCCTGGCCTGAAATATTGAACTCTCCACAGGAAGAAACAGGAGTGCAGGAGGTTGCTGGGCCTACCTTACAGCACTGGACCATCTCCTGGGCACTGAACTGCAAGCTCCGGTCTCTGCCCTCCTTGCTGACTTCACACAGCTCTTCCTTCTGCGTGGGTGGGTTCAAGCTGCTACAGCCAGCCTGGGGGAAATCCCCAGAAAACCTGGCAAAGCTGCAGACTCCCACTTCTGTGAAGAGAGGGGAGGACAAGTCAAGCTTTTACAACTTTTACAACTGTCTCTCACCTTAGGCAGCATGAAAATACAGCTGTGGGAGCACGGTCCAGCTGAGCACAGAGGGTGTGATGAGACCCACTCCCCAAAAGGTTTGTATCACCTCACTTACCTCTGTCTGGATCAGGAGCCCCAGTCCCCCTAATTTTAAATTGGGAAAACCTAGTTCCTCTTACCAGGGAATAACATGTTAAGGATAAGAGTCAGCTGGGTCTCACAGGGAAGGCTTTTTGGTACAGTGCTGCCTTATTCACATCTGTGCTAGATCACCATGGGACACCAATCCCACCTTGTCCTGGCAGGAATTTGCTGAACGTGAAGCTCCAGGTCTCACATGGGTAAAGGTCCAGCAAAGTGAGTCCGAGGACACACAGGGCATCCATGGGCTTGTTGTTCTTCAGGAAATTCAGGATCCCATCTGGACAAATATAGGAAAGATGTTCATTTAGATGAAGAATCCCTGGAAGGCACAGAGCCAGAATTTCTGCTGCTCATGGGGAGGAGGATGTAATCCAAGCCCCAGACAGGCAGAGCTAAAGTGGAGAACTATGGCTCTGTAACCCATCCCTCAAATCAGAGAAGACTTGACTTTGGAAGTGGTGCTGAGCACAGAGTTAAAGCAGAGATGCTGATGAATTCAGTACTAAGCCATGAAAATGAGCACCTGGGAGCAGAATTCCCCTAAAGGCATTTCAGAACTGAGCTGGAACAGCCCCAGGGCTGCAGTGCTGGATCTGTGCTGAGCATGTGCTGCCCGTGGTACCTGCAAACATCTCGTTCCAGGTGGGTGTTTGTGCAGTGAAAGTTTGGCAGCTGGCAAACCCAGTCTTGTGACACTTGAACCTAAATTTCCTATCATGAAAGGCCTTTGAGTTCCCCCCTGCCCCACCCAGGCCAATAATATACTTTGGCTCTGGGCAAGGGATGGGAGAACTCGAACTGCACCAAATCAACAGAGCCTTCCCACAGAGCTGATCCAATCTCTTTGCAGAGCTGCACCTAAACATAATAGCACTGAAAAACACAAACAGCAGAGGAAAATATGATGAAAGTCACTTTGTTTTTTATTCCTGTTTCCAGCCTCAAAGCTCTGGGCTTTCCATGGGAACAGGATTTCTCCCTTTTCACTCCCTTCCTCATCCCCTCCCTGCTCAGGCAATGAAGGGCTGTGTCAGGCATTTCCTAAGGGAGAACTCGTGCCCGTGTGCCAGGCTGGTGTCCCTGTGGGCTCCCCCTGCCAGGTCCTGCCTCTGCCAGGTCCTGCCTCACCTGCATGGAGCTGCACCCTGTCCGAGTCCCGGCTGTGGCGGAAGCAGCAGTGAATGGAAGAGACTGGGATGGAGGGAAGGCACTTCACACGCAGCCCCAGGAAGAAAGACTCCACACAGCTCTGCAGGGAATCCAGCAGCGAGAGCCCAGCGGGCCCTTCGATCAAGTCTGGGGAGAGAAGCTCTCTTGTCAGTCCCTTAAAGCCAGGGTGAACATCAGGGTCTGAAGGGGTTTTGTGGGACTGGCCACAGCAACTCGGGAGGGAGGGGTCCGGTGGGTTCATTCTGGAGTTAATTGCTTACTCTGGGACATGGCGGACACCTCTGGGTGGTTATGTATATGGAGGAGAAGAGGGAGCTCTTCCTGAGAGGCTGCTCTAGGCATTAGTACGCTCTCATTAGCAGAGCAGATGTGCTGGAAGGTTGTCTCCAGAGTTGTGCAGAATGATTAACGTGGGAATGGGTGGCTGTGTTTAATGAACCATCAGAGATAGACCTCCAGAAATGCTGGCTTTTCCAGCATCGTTTCATATTTTGATACACATATATGCATAAATCCATAGCAAGCCTCACCCAGGGGCACACATACCATTCATGTGGCAGGTCTACCATCATGGCTTGTGACTCTGGGCTGGGGTCACGTCAGAGCCTTGCCTGTCACACTTGTCTTTGCTAGGGCCATTGCATGTTGCAGGTGAATCCTTGGAGGAGGGCGTTAGCAGCGCTCAGCACCACCCTGCACCCTCCCGTGTCTCTCCTGAGCAGCCCAGTGAAGGTTCCTCCATTACCTATAGGCTGCAGGTAGATGTGCTTTCGACAGAAGTTCTGCTTCCTCCTCAGCACCGCGTGGTAGAAGGTCTCGAAGTCCTCAGGGGCATCGGGGTGGCTGAGCAGCCAGTCAAAGGCCGTGCGGATGAGCAGCGTGCAGAACAGCGTGCGCTGGGGGTTGTAGGCCTCGGACAGGAACAGCTTCTCGGCCCTGGAGAAGGCCTTGGCGTAGAGCTCCTGCAGCGCGGGGTCGGTGGAGATGAGCGCGTCCTTGAGCGCGCGGGGCCCGAAGCTGAACTCCTGCGCGTGTCTGCACTGCAGCATGGCGGGGCCTGCATGGGGACATGGCCCTCAGCGCCCAGCCTGGCTGGAGACACAGCCCTCAGCACCAGCCTTATGGGGGAACACGGCCCTCAGCGCCAACCTGGCCAGGGACACGGCCCTCAGCGCCGGCCTCGCGGGGGACGTGGCCCTCAGTGCCAGCCTCGCGGGGGACATAGCCCTTAACGCCCAGCCTGGCCGGAGACACGGCCCTCAGCGCCAGCCTCGCGGGGACACGGCCCTCAGCGCCAACCTGGCCAGGGACACGGCCCTCAACGCCCAGCCTGGCTGGGCACACGGCCCTCAGCACCATCCTCGTGGGGACACGGCCCTCAGCGTTGCCCTGGCCAGGGACATGGCCCTCAGCGCCGGCCTCGCCAGAGACACATCCTCGCGCTTGGCCCTCGCCACAGCCCAGCCGTGGGGCATCCGGGAGCCCACAAACACTGCAGGCTGCGCCGCCTGGAGCCCACACCTCGTGGGGCAGTGCCTGTTATGGACTCAGTGCCAGTTACGGGCTCCTCCGCATCCCTGTGAGTGCCACTGGCTCAGGGCCCCGTGCCAGGAGATGGTGCTCAGGAATGCACTGCCCCAAAATGCTGCCGGCTGGCTGGAGTAAACCAGATGGCTTGACTGGTTTGGGGGTTTTTGGTGCCCTATCCTGAAGCCCCAGTATGATGGGAAATATCTCTGAGTGTGTTGCAGCAGGTTGCACTGGAGCTTGTGGGATGTGGAAAAGTGGCGCTCTTACTTGCTTGGGATAAACCACACTCCTTGGAGTGGGTCCATGTCAGGAGCAAGGAGGTTGATATTGGTCTCTATCTGTCGATCAGAAGCCTGAACTTCTGACTTCCCCAACACCAGTGCCCGCAGCCGTTCACTGCTGACATTTCCTCTGATAGCTTTCAGTCCCAGGTTTTACCCCAGGGCATCTGCTGGCTCCTGGTGCTGTTGTCAGGCTGCAGGATTTGGGGAGGTTTGCCCAGAAAAGGTGGGACCTGCTGTGCGTGTGCTGCTGGTGCCTCTCCAGCAGGGCCCACTGCCATCATGTCCCTTCATGAATAGCTTCTGTCACACTGTGTTAGCATCAGCAACGCTGGGGATGATGTCAAGTGGTAAATAAAGAGCAAATGAAAGCCTGCAGCACAAATAAACTAATTCAGAGCATCCTGTAAATATCCTCTCCAGGGTCCCTTCTAAGGCCTCCATAGCTGCAGAAGTCAAGCACTTATTTCCCACTGCAGTTTATGCACTTGGGGAGGTGCCAGTAAACACCTTGGGGAGAGAAGAAAAAGAGGAAACAAAGCACAGCCCCTCTGACTAATCTGTGTCTGGATTTTTCCAAAGACATTAATTTTTTGTAAGGAGATCATGCCAAGCAGAACTGGAGCATTTTGGAGCAGTGTTTTGGGCTTTTTGCCTACCACAGGTAAGTGTTCCACCTGTACACAGCAGAAGGAGAAATTCAGGGTATGTATGCACAAACCACAGGGTTTTTAGGAATAAGTGTTATCTTCTAGGTAAGTTCATAGTAACTTAAAAGGAGCCAGACAAGTTTTCTGGGTGGACACCAAATGCATCAGCTGCTGACCATCACTGTTCTAACAGCAGCATTCAATCACAGGAAGAAAAAAAAGGAGATTAAATATTTTAAGGAGGAACTGATTAAGTCTATAATTTAAGTAGGTCTGCAGCCTAGTTCTGCCAGGTAAGTGGCATTCAGTGACCCCTGAGGACAGCAATTAGATTAAGAAAATTCAATATTTAAAAAAAGCAATACCAACATGAACATCTCCTCAGTTATGCAGAGGTGGTTTGCACTGGAAGAGGAAAGTGGCAGCCCATTAAAATTAATATTGCATTCCTTCTCATCTAACCCTTGGGAAGAGCTGTGTATGTATTGGTAGTCCTTAAAAGGGCTCATTTTGTGTGATCTTTTTTGTCTCTAAGGGTGTGTAGCCTGGAGAGGGAGTGGGTAAGCAATTTTCTTTCATTTTTGCAAGCTTTGTGTTTCACTCACATTAAAGGCTGACAGCAGGTGGCATGGGGGGATCTGGAGTGGTACAAGGGCCCTAATCCAGTGAAAGTTTAGGGAAAAAATCTGTGATACTTTCTCAGCTCTTCTTACTGCCCAAAATTGTCCAAATTGCTCCAGCTGGTTTTTACAGGGAGCAGCAAGAGTTTGTGTGAGGTTGCTCTGCACTTTGTGAACCAAACCTCTTCACTTCTGACTTGCTTCCAGATTCGGGAGGACAAAGTGAGAGTCTGACCCCAGCAGGTCATCAGGAGTTTTGCCTTGGATTAGGGTGAAGATTTGCATTTTCCAAATGGACAAGGTTTCATTTGTTCTGCACAACCTTTAAACACAAAGCATCCTTTTCCTGGTGCTTGCAGAACTTTCACTGGGAAACTTAGCAATATTCAACTCCCTGAGGATGGGATGCTGTGAGCTGCTGCCTGTCTGGTGCTCCCAGGGAAGTCAAGAAAGAGACTTTGCACTTGGTCCAGGTTGAGACTGATCATGTTAAAGGATTTAAATTTTAAAGTTTCTGGAGGCATGAGCTGCTTTCATTAACACTTTGGGCAACAGCTGGAGCGTTGTCTGGGGAGGAGGAGCTGGTTAGAAAATGAATGGATTTTTCTCTGCTAGATGGGAAGCAGCAAGGAGTGGATGTATGTGACAGCAAACACAATGAGTGCACAGTCTCCTAGTAAGTGTTCCCCCAGGGTCCCTCAGGGAATACAGTGTGAGCCCAAAGCCATGGGATATACATTGTTTCCCTAGACTTCCTAAAAGGGGACATTCACCCAGCTTCAGCCCTTCCCAGCTGAGACCATGGGTGTTTTGTGACATTCCCCATGCCCAAGGGTGCCCATGACGACGCTTTAGAGGTTCAAAAGCTCAGGCACAGCAATGCATTTGCAGGAATTCAGTCTGGAATGACATGTGCCTCCTCCTGGAGAATCTGCCTTTGCTTCCAGCTGAACAGCAGCAACCCACTGCACTCCCCAAACCCCAGACAATTACTTCTCTTTAGTAAGATTTTCTAAAATACTTCATTGGAGAAAATTAATACTTCAGAAAATTTTTATGGACCAGCTTTAGTGGTTGAAAAAAGAAGCTCTTTTACAGCATTAGCCTTAGTAGATGTTGTTTGTCTTGGTCTAATGTATGGATATGGTGTTTCATTAACTGAAGTAGAGTAACAGGGCTTTATAATTTTTAGCTCTTGTGCTGAGGGTGCCTGATGTAACTCCTTGAGGCAGTGCCTCAGGAGGGACTTTGGCCTGGATAGTTTCTTTCCTGACTCAGTTTTTAAGGTGCCAAGGTGGGGATGAAGAAGTGGAAGCACCAATGCATCCTTTTGCCCCTCAGGTATTTCAGAAGATGTCCTGTCTTTAAAGAAGTAATTTGGCCCCTTGTTCAATGACAAGCTGTAGGACCTGACCAGCAAGTCCTGGGCAGGAGAAAGTAACTCTTTTTGTTTAAAAGGCCAATAATTTGTAGTGGCACTTAAGAAAATGCTTTAAGCAAAATAATAATATAGGGATCTGCTACAAGTGGAGACACTCTCCACATCCACTCCTGTGCCATTTTTCACTTTAGCAATTAGGAAAACATCCTGTTCCCAATACACATTTTGTCATTCCATCTCTCAGCCTTTTGCTAACATTGTAAATTTCCTGAACCAGGAGCACCTGTGCTGGACAGTATGAAATTCATGAAGGTTGGACCTGATGACCTTGGAGGCCTTTTCCAACCTCAGTGATTCCATGATATGAAGGAGCAATATCCCTGTGTGCAGGGTGGAAATGTGCCTGTGCTCTGGCACCTGCAGGATCCCAACAGGGCAGGGAAGGAGCCTGTGCTGGGAATCTCATCCAGTTCATGGAGATCCTCCTCTTTTTTCTGTTGTTTGCATATTTCATATTGTCCATCATCACATCCACACAGTGCAGAGGAGGCACAAACAACCCAAAGGTTTTGGCACTTGGCTCCTCATCTGCTCCTGGTTACAATCTTTCCCAAGAATTACATTGTAGAACACCACTTGTGGCCTTTCTGCTTGTGGTGCTCCAGAGGGCAGGAGCTCCAACACATTCCCTGAGTCTGGCTTTCAGCACCACTCAGAGGTTTCAGATCAGTTTGGGCACATTACACAGATCTGTTTACTATGGAACCTGATTGTTTTTTCATGGTGTTTTCACAAGAAACACCCCAAAATGTAGGCTCAGCACGTGACACCTGAGCAGTCTGTACACTCCCTTTCCCACAGTAACCTGTTAATGTGCTTCATGTGCAATTCAGGTTACTCATAAATAATTCTCTTTGCAAACCAGACACATATAAATTATTCTCTGTAATTGAAAATTACCTATGAATTATTCTGTTTGTAATTCATAGATATGTCATTTAATCTCTAATATATTGACATTGCTTTCTTGGATGGATATGCCTGGGGCTGACAGTAACAGGGTGAATCTCAAAGGCCAAGGCAATATCATACAGTGTGAGTTCATTTGGGATATTCTGACAAGGCAGGGATGGTCTTGTGTGCAGAAATTCCATGTTGTACAGGTCCAGAAATGGCACTCAGTACATTATGGATTTACTTGGTATTGTACAGAATTTGACCCTAACATTGCAGAGATTGTATTTTTTAAAAAAAAGATTTTTAAAGCTGGTCATTCTAAAGTTTTGTATTTTAGGGGCCAACTTGTAAGTAATTTCTAACTCTGACTCTCCCATAGGCACTGCAGGTTGCAGATGAAGGAGATTCCCTCTGTTCTCTTCCCCTCTCAGCTCTTGTGAAGTATTTGGAGGCAAACTGACTTAACCCAGGCTCTTCAGTTGTCAGAGAGACATGAGCAGGGTCTCTCAACACTGATTAATTACCTTTGTTAGGTGCTGTACTGTAAACAAACAGTGATAGTGCAGAAAATTCATCGCCAGTCAACAGAAATGAAAAGCCCAGAGCAAACATGACGAGCTATAGCTAATTATCAACACATGCTCCAGTTGCTTAATAGCTCTTTCCCTGAGATTTGCACTTGGTGTGTGCTACTGCTGCTCCAGGATCAGCCTCTCCTTCCCAGGGCTTCCCAGCACTGCACTGATGACAGCCTGAAAGCAATTCTCTCCATGTGTTTGTTCACAGGTATAGAAAGAGATTTTTCTTGACTGAGAAGCTCTGCTTCAAATAAAATTCTCCCTGGTCCAGCTCCTTCCTCGAGGAGCTCAACACAGCCCCTTGCACAGAGCCAGGCTCTGCCTGCTGAGTAGGCTCAGCTGCTGGGGTCACACCAAATCTCTTTGGCCAGGTTCAGACCTGAAATGGGGGGATTTTGAGATTCCCAGCAGTTTTCAGAATCAATGCCCTCTGTTCACAGAGAAAATCCACTCTGGACCTGCCCAGTCATCTACTTGCACCCCGATGGAGCTGTGGCATCCTCTGTTCACTTGGCATTAAGTGGCCACAAAGCCCTGAATCAGATCTGTGTGTGCTCCAGCCCATAAACTCAGATAAAGCCTTCTGGCCTCACGTAGTGCCAGATCCCAATAATATTTGTGTGTAATGTCTCTAGAATATGTCTGTGGCTCAGAAACAGATGGTCTTGAGAAGAGTCATTCCTGGTGCTGTGGAAACCTTCAGGGATTCACACGTGCGTTCACCAGGAGGAGAATCTGCCTGTCCTGTTGGAACTGTGATTGATGTGTTACTGCTGCAAGACTCAGTCCTGCAAGTTGGTCCTCCCAGGAATCTGCCTCATTAATTAACTTGGACTGCTGGAAAAGTTAGATGGACAACTCAACAATATGCAAAAAAGGTTTTACAAGGTGAAAGACAAGATTTGTAAAGGTCATTAAATACCTCAGATGGAGGCAGATGCTTCCATCTATCCTTACTTAAATATTCTTATTTAAGTGTTCTTAAGTATTTAAGAACACATACACGTCCACTTTGCCCTTGATTTTGTTTTATGTTAAAGCCTGCTCTCTCAATACGCTGTACTTCATTTTAATATGTACTGAGGACATACATTATCCCTCCCTTCAGCCTTCTCTTCTCCAGATTTTATTTATTCTGTGCTCGTACAAAGTGCTACCCTATTTTTCAGCGCCTCCTATTTGAGGCTCTCTAAGTGTCACACAAACATTCATGAACTTCTCTGTGCTACCCTCTAGAAAGCAGGCTGGCAGTATGTGCCTTTCCCCCTCCTCCCCTTCATCACCCGTTTATTCACCATTTTCAGTGTTTTCTCTGTTCATTTTAGTCTGGTTAAACTGCCTGTGATGCTTCTCCATGCACACATGTGAGGAAGGGCTGGCTGTGTTCTCCTTCCCTGGCTCTGACATGAAATAATCCCCCACAATCCATGTCTGCCTGCTGTGCACTTGCTAACCAGAGACCCAAAAGCACGGAGCAGCATCTATCAGAGCTGTACAACAAACGTAGCACTGCAGAGATACCCGAGCTCTAATCACTCACAGCTCCGGGCACTCTGCTCTTCATCATACTTGTCTAGACAGACTAAATGGTCTCTGCGAGACAACCCCAGTGTTAGCCAGGAAAGCGGCTGCGTTTTCCATACGGATGAACTCCCAGACAGGTACGGCTAAGGGTGGGTATTCCCTGGAGCACGGGCGTTATAAGAGCGGCTCATCCCGCGCTATAAAGGCACCGGAACGCGGTGCCTCCTCCTCCCAACACATCAAGTGCTTTTTAAGTGGTGCCGCCAGGTCGGGGATGTCTGTGGGCATTTTACAGCCAAGGAGAAGGAGGGGGCTCCAAGGAATTGCTACAGCCAGCGTGGCTGGGGGGACAGCGGCGGAGCGCAAAGCCACGGGTTCGCAGGGTACCCTGATGGCCAGGCAGCTCTGCCAGCCGGAGGCTCGCTGTGTACGAGGCATGTTCTGGAAGGGCTGCAAAGCAGGCGCTGCTCCTGGGACACCTGAACCCCCCACCCCCGGCCCCTCTGATGTGGAAAGGGGCCGCTGATGCTTGTCCCCGGTGCGGGAATCACACGGGTGGGGTGCAGGGAGAGAACAAGTCCCTCAGCGCTCTGGGACGATGCACCAAGCGCGAACACCGAGCTGAGCCACCGGCACCGCAAACCCCCGGGAGGGTGCCCCAAAAGTGCCCTATCAGGACCCCTGGAGCCCATGGGGATGATGCCCGGAGCACAGTCCCTAATCCCCGGCGGGAGATGCCCCGAGCGCGGTCACCAGCCCCCGGAGGGGGATGCCCTAACCCTGACCCGCTGCCACCGGTGGAGGATGCCCCCAGCACGGCCACCATCACCCGCGGAGCGATGCTGTCGCCGGGGAAGCGCTGCCCATCACCCCGGGAGATGCCCCGAACCCGGCCACCCTCCCTCGCGGAGCGGTACCCGTCACCCTGGGGGCGATGCCCAACACCTCGGGAGATGCCCCAGCCCGACGGGGGTTCCCGCTGCACGCCGGGGCCACCCGGACCTCCCTTCCCGCCTGGCCGTGCCCTCCCCCGATAAGGCGACCCCGCGACCCCCTCGATTTGCCCGGGGGGACAGGACAGGACTCACCGCCCGCCGGGCCGGGACTGCGGAGGCCGGGAGGAGCGGCAGGGCCGGGGCACCCGGCTCGGGGCTGGCGAGGCGGAGCGGCGGCGGCGGCGGCGGCGGCAGGAG
>VZRX01008474.1:353069-406349 GCA_013398075.1 Notiomystis cincta
CGCGGCAGTGCCGGGGGGTGGAAACCCTTTAATCTGTGCTCTAATGAGAGCTGGGCGAGGAGCGGGTGTCTGGGGACCGGTTGTGCCGGTGGCTGGTGCCATCCCCGCCCTGCGAGCCGTGTTTGCAGCAGCCTCGATGCTCCCAGCATCGCTCCCACATGACCTGGATGCATTTCTGTGTCCCACGATGTCCCTTAATTCGGGAATATTATCTGTTCCTGGAAAGGTTGATTACATTAAAGGAGTGGATCTCTGTTCCCATTTCTTCATGGCTTCATTTATTCTGCCTTTCATGTTTTGATCCTCTTCAGTGCTTTGATCCCTCATTTCTGCCATCCCTGGATGGAAGGAAAAAGGAACACCCTGGCTGGGACCCAAGCGTGTCCCTAAATGACATAAACCGAAATTAGGGAAAAACCATATTTTACAGCCTCAGGAGCTGTAGTGCTCCTGGAAGCCCAAATGCCATCTGCACATCCTGCACAACCTCACAAGGGCCAGCAGAAATGTCCTGCCAGAGCCGTGGTGGCCACGGGAGGGGACAGATGCCCACAAGCTGTGCTGAGGATTAGCGAGCACCGGGACCAGACCGTCACTGGTGCTGCAGCCTGCGAGCCCGGGACCTGCATTGCTCTGAAGGCACTGGCAGCATCACTGGTGAAAAATTGCCCTAATTTGCTGCTCTCATAATCAGGCCAAGGCAAAGCAGCAGCTTCTCCTGGCAGCAGCGACTGCTCGTGAATCTTCCTTGTGGGAAACTTTCCTGAGATTCAGCGTGTGGGAAGGGCAGGAGGGAATTCTGAGGCCTTGCAATAGCATCTTCTTCCACTTCAGCTGCTACCCAAAGCACAGGAGATGCCCTCTGTGCTGTTTTAATTGGTTGCTGCTTGTAATGAGACTTTATTTGTATTAATTACTGAAATTATGTATTTATGAGTTGCTCTGAGTACACCATCAACATGTTTAGAACCATAACAAACCTCAAAGAGTCAGCCCCTACACGAGGAAGCTGTGAACTGAAAAAACAGATGCACTGATACAGTGTGCTCCCAAAATGCTTTTTTTTTTTTGGTGAAACCAATTGTAAACTTAATAATTAGTAGCTGGCTTAGCTGCCAGCCCACTGACTGACCAGCACAGGTAAACAGGACTGGTGGTGTTGTTCTCATAACAATGCAGACACAGGAGGAGGTGGGCAGTCCTTGCCCAGCAGAGCTGGCAGTGAGGGAGATGGGGGAAGGGACAGAGACAGGGATGAGCAAACAGCCACACACTCACTCTGTGACTTTGTAGGTTTTATCATGAGAAGACCAGTAGAAAAGGAAAGGGAAAGGGAACAGGAGGTGTTCAAAACTCGGAGTTTGAGAGAGCAGTGAATCCGAGAGATGGGGATTTGGGGAGGGAGCAGAAGGGCACCGGGACAGCTGCGCTCAGCATTGGCTCAGCTGCGACTGGAGCTGGTCACAGCAGAGACATGATGCTCACCACAAGTGCCCTTTATCTGCACTGATCAGCAGCAGTCACCATTCTGCTCTAAAATCAATTGTTTGTGTGGAGCTGAGTTTCCTGCAGTGGCCACGATCTGCGTCCTCCACGTGGGAGGATGTAAAACACAGAGGCACGTGCCTTGGGCAGGGGAGTGCAGGAAACTTCATGGGGCAGCACATCTCGGGGAGAAGCAGAATGAAAAAAATCCCAAAACTGCTGCCTGAGACTGGAATTTAAGCAACTGTAGCCATTTAGCTGAAGAAAGTTGTTTAGATACACAAATAGCTCCGTGAGGAGAAAAGGCAGGTACCCACGAGCTGCGTAAGCCAGAGAGAAGAGACAGCCCAAACCCACAGCTGCAGGCTGAAGTCAGACTAATTGAAATGAGAAAATAGACATTAATTTTAAAAAGAATGAAGTTGATTAGCTGCTGGAACAAATTACTGAGGAAAGTGAAAGTCTTCCCATGTGACAGTGTTTTCTATTCAAGATAAGATGCCTTTCCTTAAGTGGGCTCCAGCCAAGCTCTGTGTTCAGCAGAGCAAGGATGGGGTGAGATGGAGTGGTCTCTGCTCTGAGAAGGTGAAGAGGTGACTTTGTGGCCCCACCTTGATTTTAGGAGATGAATTGAGGGCTGTGCTCTTGGCATGGATTTCTAAATCCCTCCTGGATGGTGCTAATTTCAGTTTGTGCTGCCACCACAAAGCATAAATGCTCACAAGCAAACTTTCTGAAAGTTTGGACCTTAGCAGCAGCCCAGAGAGAGCAGAGTGAGTTCAGCTCGTGTTGTCCCTTTGCTGGTCAGCCACAAAACCCTGACCTACATTTGAGCAGCACTGTAGAACTACCAGCAGCTTCAATGTGGGTCCCAAAGCAATTGCAGCCACACCTCTCTCACCTTCAGACTGTGTTGTGCACAAGGAGGAGAATTAGGGAGTGCACATACAAAAAAAGTAAGAATCTTGTCTCACGTTGCTGCTTCTATGGAAATGAGGCAGCTGCAAAATTTGCTAGGAGGAACAGGCTCAAAAGCCAAAGGGTGAGATCTCCTACATGTTAATGTGATGGAAAGGAGGAGAAACAGGACTGACTGGTTTGCACAGGAGATTGAGACCTCCCATCCTGTGAGGAACTGGGAGGATGTAGCACAGACCTGTCTGGGACCAGGTGGGCTCCCTTTGCACACTGGAGATCTGTGGTGTGGTTCTGGTAGAGGTGCTGAGGCAGGAGATGAGTTATTAAAGAAGGATTTCACCTTGAATGGGAGAGTCTGAGGGACCTCATCTGACAAGGCTGCAGGAGGTTTCTGCTTCCTGACTGAAATCAGTTGATTTGGCTCCCTGCCACACATCAGAGGGCATGGGAGGAGGATGAAGTGTTCCTTGTCTCCTCCACTGATACCATAAAAATGCAGCGCATTGTCCTGGTGCTGTGGACAGGCTCCTCCTCTGCCCAGCTGCTGCCCTGGATTGGGTAGTGCCATCCCACTCGTGTGCCAGGACATGCCCAGCAATGCTGCCTCGTGCCCCATCCCTCACCCTTCCCTAAAAATCCCGAGGATGAACCTCGTGGAGGTGTGGGTGAACAGCGACCTGAGCGTGGCGCTCGCGGATTGCCGTGGCTCCCTTGAGAACCCCGGGGCAGCTGGGCTTGGCAGCAGTGAAGGACAGCTTCCTTCCCTCTGGAGGAGCTGCCAGAAGAGAAGCAGAGAGCAGCAGGCACCTTCTGGTAGGTGATGGAGTGGGGACATCAGACCAGCAACGCTGTCCCTCTCTGCTGTGTCCTGGCACAGTCCAGGCTCCACTGGCAGCTTGGGGAGGAGCTCTAATGAAAACAAATGTTTGGCTGCTGTTACTGTAGTGCCACAGACTTGAAGGAACAAACAGAGAGAGCCCAGCCCCTCTCTGATTAGTGAGTGCAATCTGCTGCCACAGCTGATGCTGGAGGAGAAGATAAGAGAGAGGAAAAGAGAACAGCTCTGGAGTGGAGATGAAAACACTGGGCAGAAGATCTGTGGGTGGATGAAAGGGAGCCATTTATTTGCAAATAAGTTGCTAGATCAGGCTCCATGTGCATCTGAGCAGTTTCTAATACTATGGGCTTATTCAGAGCTGAGAGTTTTGACTGGAGTTGGAGACTCTTGAGACATCAGCCCACGCATCCAGGCAGTCGCTGGTCCAAGTCTGTCTTGCGCCAGTCTGAGGAAAATTTAAGGGTCTTCTTCACTTTTTACCATTGATTTTGTCTCTCTGTAGGAAGTCAGTGTGGCTGCTCCATGATTCATTCCCATGAGGAAGCACGATTTCAGGTCCCCAGATGGTTGCAGAGGCAGAAGAGGGGGCAGATAGATATTTTTACAGCCAGGGGAATGCAACTTCAGTGTACAAATTTGGCCTGGCTCAGAAGATCTGGGGAATATACAGAATGATTATTTATTTATTTATTTTCATGATTGTCTTCCTCTTGGCTCCTGATTAGGCTTTAGGAACACTGAGGAAGGAGGAGGCTGCTGCCTGAGCAATCCATCCCAGGATTTAAACTCAGCCTGGTATCTGGTCTGTGTGCTCTCTGGGATTCAGCAGAGTCCACTTATTGAGTCCAGCAGAAATAGCTTTTTCCTTCCTGGTTTCAGAGGAGGTGTTAAGTAGGACATAGATAAATTTGGGAATATTAGTAAGGGAAGAAGGGCAGCTATTTCTTTTGAAACAGATGTTTGATAATAGATCCTTGGGCAGAGAACTGTGAAGAGCAGCCCTTTGCAGAGAGTTAGAGGATGAGATGTTTGCAGATAGGAAACTTTTTCTGATTCCAATAAATTATTGGGCAGAAGTGGATGTTTGGGAGCATTTCAAATTCCTATATATGCAGCCCTGCCTGGTACTGAGTCCTGCAGCACTTCAGCTGAGGGAGTGTCTTGCTGATGTCAACAGTTCAGGGCTGGGTCATGTCCTGCACTGGCATCTCAGTCTACAGGAATTTGGAGACTGCTCTGTGAGAAGGCCCACAGTGCAGGTGGAGAGGTCCTTCTTGGTGGCACCTCAGTTTTAAGGTTTACCTGAGTTTTCCCTGAGATGCAGAGCCATCAATTTTCACGTGGTCAGTAATGTGGAGCAGGCTCTCCCCACAGCAGCAGGGAGGTCTGTGACCGAGAGGCAAAGCCCTGCAACGCGCTGTCTGCGTGACTAAAACCCTGCAGTGAGATGAAATACGAGATGGAGGGCAGAGATAGTTGGGGGCACTGAGAAACAGAAGCATTTTCAAGTATTTTGCTGCAGAGCTGACTGGAGAATTCGCCTGATGTTCCCCTTGTGCTGTCCTTCAGCAGTGGCTCGTGCCGGGCACATCACTGACCCAGAGACCCGCGGGTACCGGGGCGGGCGTGGGCACTGCACTGAGCTCAGGCTCAGGGCACAGGAGAACCTGAGGCTGCAGAGCCTCGAGGCACAGCTCGTCTCTCTGTCTCCTTGGGCTGATGCAGGGCTGTGATTTTTGGCTGGGGAAGTGACCACAGCCCGGTTTGCTCCGGGCGGGGTGAGGATCCGCTCGCGCCCCGTGACGCTACAGAGGCGGCTAAAGGCCAAGTGCTGTCACTGGAAACCGGCTGGGCATTAATACAGGGGCTGTGATTAATGTGCTTTTTAAATGCATTCATGTCCTGTCGCACTGGCTGCGGCTCTTGTGTCACATTTGGTGTTCTCAGAACATTTATTAGCCTTACAGATCCCTTGATTATTGCTTTCTCTTTTATAATTAAGCCATGAAACTCAGCATGGTGCAGCTTATGCAGTATTAATTCATGGCTGGCGTATTCTGCCTGTGCCCTAGGATAAGGCTAAATGCTGGCAGCTGGATTGCTCTCTGCACAGTTGCTATTCTGAAATTTTTTAATATGATTATAAAAATCACATTCTGCTTCCATTTGGGCAACTTGGGGCTCTGCAGAGCCGCAAGCAGTGCCGAGGTGGGGTCTGACTTCCTCAAAAGCAGAATCTGTGCCCCCAGCAGTGCTGAGAGAAGGGGTTTCCTCCTGCCCCAGGTGCTGGCTGATGCTCTCCAGGTGGATGCTATTAGCTCTGCTCCGATGCTAATGCAGCCCCAGGAGCTCTCCACTCCCTGTCACCCTTCCTAGGACATGCCTGTGAAAATGTGAGTCTTTCTGTTTCACTTCTTTTTGTCCTCCTTTTCTTCATGTGAGAGTTACGTAGAATTCAGGATTTCCTGCGAGGCTGCAGCTCCACGGCCCCTTTCTGTCATCAGCAGCTGCCGTGGATGTCTGAGTAGTTTTCCTCCTGGCTGGTTGCTCCTGCCCCCAGAACAACAGTTTAACAGTTTGTGTGGCCATGTGGTGAACTGAAAAGGGAACAAAAATAGCATTAAACATGTCTGGTTTATTTAATTTTTTTTTCCTCTCTCCTGGGAACTAGTTATAGGAGTGACTGTGCTGAAGGAATTGGAGATCGGTGCTACTGGGAGGGAAATCTGGAATGACACAGACCCAGTGCCCCAGCCACTGCTGGCCCAGAGGCAGCAGTGTGAATGCAGAATTCATGAGGTCTTTGCTGGGCTGGGTGTTGGGCCACTCGCTGTTTCCTTTGGGTAAATCCAAGCATCTCATCCTCTGAGGCACGAGACTCCAGCAGCTCTGCCCACGTGGCTCTGACCTCCTGAAGTCCTACCAAATTTCAGATGTGGGGACAAAGTGCCAGCTGCAGAAGGGCATCATGTCAGTGTCCCTCGTGTGCTCTTCATGGGCCACAGACTCCACAGTGCAGTGTCAGTCCCCCTCCACGGTGTTTGTGTTATTGACACACACACCCCCACACTGCTCAGGCTATTGACTATTGCTCATCAAACCGTTTCTGGAGAAACCCAACTGCTGATCATCACAAAGCTTCTGTTCCAAAAAAATCCCGGTGCCAAACCCTACGTGCAGGATGCAAAGCTGTAGTGCAGAAACTCTTTGAGCTCAGACGTTTCCATGGAGATGAATCTTTGATCTCGCTGAAATAAATAAAGGGCGGAGAAGATGCTCCCAAACTAGGGAGGAAGGCAAGGCTGATCCCTACGGGGCAGAAGTTCTCAACAGGAATTAGGGTGACAGGAGGCTTCTTTTTTTATCCCCTCCCAATGCCACGTCTGCAGAGGCAGGGAGGCTGAGCTGAGTGCCCGCCAGCGCCCGTGGAGAACGTGCCTTTCATGCAGGCAGGCAGCACTCTGCACCTCAGAGCTGCCTGATTCAGTGCTGCTGGAGAGGCAGACCTTTGTCTGCACTGCAAAACTCACCCCTGCTGCAGCATCTGGAGAGCAGGGATGCAGGGGTTTGACATCAGCGTGTTCTTGTCTGTGGTGAGGCAATCTGAGCAATGAGAACAGCCAGGAAAAGTGCTGTGTTTGTGGATAAAATACAGAGGGGGAAAAGAAACCCCAACACATTTTACTCTGGTGTAATGAGCAAAATAAAAGTGTTTACTCTGCTGACATGGAGATAGTGACCAAAGGCAGCAGCCAGGTTGGCTTTATCCACACGGGTGAGCTTTGACCGTGCAGGCAACTCGTGTGTTCTCAGAGCAGGATCTGCTACTGCTGGCACTGGAAGCTGAGGCTGCCCTGGATGGAGCAGGAGACCCCTCATTAGGGAAGGGTATAATTAGCAGCAGTAGCGCCTGAGGGCTGCCTCTCGGCTGGCAGCGGGGGCGAGGCCGATGCTGCGGCCCTGGCCGTGAGGGCCGGGCCGGGCCGCGCTTTTCCCGCTCCGCTGGGCACCCGCGTGGTGCCTTCCCCGGGCACTTCGGATCTGCTCACAGGACAGTGACGGACCCGGCCCTTTGTCCCTGCTGCCAGCACGGCCCCAAACAGGTTTTACTGCAGCGGGGTGAGCAGCCTGCTGCGTACAGCTGGTGCAACACTGCTTTTCCTCCTCTTTTTTTGTAAATAATCTTCCTCAGATGCACTGAGCTGCCATTTGTGCTAATTAGGGTCTCTACTCTAGGGTTTTCACCCAGGCTAAATGGTGCTTAAGTACCTTGGTCCCACCACAGCTTTCTCTTTGTGCCTTGCTGGATCTCAGGCTTCTGAATGACTCAACCATCATTTCATGTAATTTTAAATTTACAGTTTAAATACTTTATTTACGAGGATAAATGTTGTTTACAGCTCTGAAATCTTATCGTCTTTTCCAAATATTGCAGAAAGCTTCAGTGTTGAACAAAGACCACGGGTTCCTTTTAGAAGCCGACAAGTGGGGTTTTTTTGTTGATTTTGTTGTTTGTTTCATGTGGCCCTCACTGAAAATAGTATCAGTGCTCCCTGTTTTCAGAAATGGGCCATTTAGCTGAGAAAACCATGTTGTCTTAAGCACTACTTTGCTGGGAAGAAAATATGTTGAAAGAGCATGCAATATTAAAGGTATTTTGAATCAAACTCATTTCAACTGGTTTCAGTGGTAGCTTTAGCCTTGTTTTCACAGGGCTCTTTGTCAGAACACACAGCACAAAATACTCTGTTGGGTCAAAGTTAAGGTTACTAGACAGTAATGAAAACAGCATTTTTATCCTCAATTACATGGACAAGACAGGATTGCTGTGCAGCCACAGCTGTTTGTCTCAGGGCTGTGACAAGCCTGTGCGGATGTTGTCACTTAGCAACCACTGCCATTTTTGTTTTAACGGCAGCTTTTTTGTTGTTGGCACAAAATGAGAGTTGTAATCAGGAGATCAGTCCAATTGAGGGTGTTTCTTATCGAGAGGGATGGGTTTTAGGACTCACCTGTGCCCCAGGCAATAAGGGCTAAATCAGAAGAATTTCACGTGTGATGGCTACTGCAGCTCAGTAAGGGTTTGTTTAGGAGCTGGCCTGGCCAGGCCAAGTCATGTTTCAAGATGTACAGCCTGGGTTCACCATCTGCCAGACCTGGCTCTGCAGCTCCTTCTGTGCTGGCCCAGCCCAGCCCAGCAGCTGGTCTGAGGCCAAAGCTGTGAGTGCAGAAGTGAGGGACAAGTCTGGGCAAGCCTGGGTGTCCCTGGGCACAGCAGCACCAGATCCCTGCCCCCTTCTGCTGACCCAGCCTGAGAGCTCAGGGAATACGGGGTCAAGGGAGACTGGAAATGTGAGGAGTGCAAGATAATGAGATGGGAGAACTGAAGATTGAAGGTCTCTGTCTCTTGGGGGCAATTCCCTCCTATCTTGCATTGGCAGTGAGGGAAAAGGGTCAGACCTATGGCAGTCCAAGCTCTAGCACCCTACAGCAACTGGTTAAGGTCGTGGTTTAACACCTGGGCTGATCTGATCTAACCAAGAAATGTCTCTCAAAGAGGTGGGTGCACCCAGACACTGGGGTCTTGCCCTGGCATGGACGGTAAAAACCAGGCAAGTGGGGAATAACTTGGTCTGAGTGAGTTTATCTTGGAGGCAGAGGTGTGAAAGGCATTTTTGCAGCCCTCTTGTATGTTCATTATTACATTTATCATATTACATTATTACATAAATAAACTAATTCAGGTGTGCTCTGAGCAGAGGGTGGTGTTGATACCATGGATAGAAACACTGTTTTCTTTGAGTTTATTTTGCTTTAACTGAAGTTGTTGTGTAATTGCATCTGCAGCTCTGCAGAGACCCTTGGTGAGGGCTGCTCATCCTCCTCCCATCGGAGGGATTTAGGAGAGCACCCAGGATGGGTTTTGTGTGTCCTGCACATCACCAGCTCTGCTCTGCCTGGTCCAAGTGAACACTCTGCTCCTTCAAATCCCATTTCTCCTTGTGCTGCTTAAAGACAAGACCTGTCCTGCCTCTGGAGCAGCACAGCTGGCACAAGCTGAGGTCCTGCCCTGCTGAAGTGCTGCTTTATTTCTCAGCAGAGGACAAACCCCACTGCTCTGAGGGGAAATGGCACAGACCACAGAGCTGCTGCTGCTGGTATATTTTCCATTGTAAATTGCTGAGATCTTCTGCAGTGAAGCTGCCTGGTAAGATTCCCCTCCAATGCACACTGGTTTTTAGAAGCCTTGATGAATATATATTGAAAGGTAGAGCAAATTTTGTCAGAGGAGGACGGAAGGAATTGCATAGATGTGCACAAATTGATCTGTAATCACAGATCACGTATATCTAAACTGAAGCAACAGCTCTAGACATTTATGGCGTATTTTTGACTAAGTTGTGCAATTAGTGTAATTAGGCAAAGAATATTCTTTGTATTGTAAATGTCTAGTGTATTAAACCAGAAAATTAACAGCCATTCCTTTGGCAGCTTTCACAAAGCCATTGCTAGTGTAGGGCTGAGCCAAAGATGCTTATTCTCTCTTGTGTCTGAGTCTGAGCAGTCAAAGGATAAATCCTTTCTTCAGAGCTTTGTGGAAATGTGCTGAAAGCAACTCTAGGAATTTCCTACCTGTGTACAGATCAGACAACACAACTTAACATTGCCCCTGTGCAGATAAGGAGCTGAAATGAGCTTTGAAATTTTCTTCTTTCACAGCACCAGCCACCAGAGATACAAATTTTTTTAAGCTGTGATGTTTTCTGTCAATACCACCTGTATTTCTGCTGCCTGCTATTCACAGCCAACTTAAAAGCAAAGGAGAGCCCTGAGCCTTCTTGCCTCTTGCATCGAGGCCACAGCCTCTGCCAGAATCAGCTCTGTGTGTGTGGGGATGTTGGAAAAACTCTCAGTGGTGCCTGCCTCCTGCAGGAACCGAGCACAGCTACAGCTCTGATGGGATTCCAGAGAAATCCAGCCCAAAATGTCCATAAGAGCAGGCCAGGCAGCCCCCTCCTCCTCTGTGCTGTGAGACAGAGTGAGCTGGGGGTAGTTTCTGGAGGGACAACTGCTGATGTGCTGTGAAGTGGCTAAGTACCAACTGCACTTGCTGAAGTGAGTGCTCAGGATGGACCTGGGGGCAGCCACAGTCTCTGTCCAACCCAAGCCTTCCCCAAGGTGCAGCATGACCACAGCTCTTGGTAAGACTTACCACATAATTCTTAACCCAGCAGGGAGCTCTGTGGCCGGGCTAAGGATCTTGTGGAGTTGTGGAAAAAGCCTGTGTAGGTAAAAAATGGGTTTAGGGCTTGTATGAGTCCTCAAGTGTGTGAAGTTTGGCATCCCAGCATGAGGGATGATTCACATGAGTGGCTGTTGCTGTGTGTTCACAAACTTGGTAGCTAAATTTCCAGCTCAAAAATCCCACCCCACTGCTTTCTGTAGAAAGGATTGTGGAGTTTTTAGTTTGCTTTCACCTCCCTTAATCTCTCTGGTCCCAGGAATTTGTTCCACACAGTGCCCAGATGTCCCTTCCTGTGACCCTTCCTGTTTCTCCCAGTTCTCAGGTGCAGGATGGCAGTGCCAGCACCTCAGTGTCACTGGAGCAGCAGAGAAAACAAAAGGCCAAGCAGGAGCTCAGAAGGACAGAAATGCAGAGTCAGCACTGTCACAGTTACTGCAGGTAACCTGCTTTTCATGAAAGAAGAAACAAATCCTTAATACCCCTTCTAAAGGTAAGGAGCCCCCCCAGTTTGTTGTGCATTTTATTTTTAGTGTACAAGTGTACAAACCTGACTTTGGACTGCACTTAGGCAAATGCTACAAACATAAGGTCACCCTCACCCCAGCTGATTAAAAAGGAAAAGGAGTTCCATGAAAAATTAATAGATCTGGGAGCTGAGAGACCTTGGTAATAAGCAGTGAGTTTTCCTTCTGTAACAACTCACTTTTTCAATTTGCTGGTATCTGAATAACTCCTTGGAGTCTCCTGAACTGCACAGCCCTGAAATGACAAGAATTCCAGTGCTGAACAGGAGGGAGGTGTTCACCCAGCAATCTGCTCTCCTGTGCTGGAGCACAGCTGACCTACTGTCAACACAGAATGCTGCTTTTGGAACTGTGGTGGAACTGGACAGGACTGCTGGAACTCCACAAACACTCCACCCTTCTTCAAAAGCACATCCCTGCTCTCTCACTAACCTTTTTCATTTCTGAGATGAACACAGTGGCAGGAAAAGGCCTGAATTTTAGTATCTTCTGTCTTTTGCCAGGTGTAGACCCAGCTCAGGTAGAACTGTGTGTCAGAAGCAGAGCTGTTCTCTCCTAAAACCAGCAGCTGGCACAACACCCCAGGGCTCTGTCACACAGAAAGCTGTGCATACAGCAAGAGCCAAGTGTGCTGCTTTCCTCAAAAGGCACAGAATAAACCTTCAGCCTCAGCAGCAAGAGGTCCACTCTAGTCTCACCCCATTGTGCTGCTGCAGGGAGGAGATTCTGTGAGTCCTTTACTGCTTCAGATGTTACAGCCTCCACTGCCCTAAAATCAGTTGTGTTGCTGCCTCTCCACAGGCTGCAGGAGGATAAAGGATGCTCAGTAATGCCCCAGTGATGGAAATGAACATGCCATGGTGTGATCTACTGCTAAAGGTACTGTTTGGTTTGGGGTTTTTTCATCTTAGCACATGGCAAGATACTGGAGTAAGTTGCAAACTGCAGTCTTCCTCAAGTTTTTAAAAAACTGCCAATTTTTTCTCAGCAGATCATGTTGCCATTCACACTATGGCTGCTGGTTTCTAATTGTTATCAAAGCTAATCATAGATCCAATTTATCTTGAAAAAGCTGGAAGTGTCAGTTTCTCTCAAAAGTTAGAAACTGAGTACTTCAGGAATGGAAAATTGGAGCACTTGGAAAAAAAAATCAGCAAAATGGACTTGCTTCTGGCTTCAATTAAAACCAAAGTCAGCATGTTGGTGTCACTGCTGAGATCAAACAAGTCTGTGATCTATAGGAGAAAATTTGTAATGCTAAGGATGATCAGCTTTTGACTCCTTAAATGCCACCCTCTGCTCTGGACCTCAAAATGCACAAGGGAAGCTGAGAGCTCTGTTTTTAGAATAAAATACAAAAAGGACAAAATAAATGTCCCTTAAAACCATCAGTTTTAGCTACTCTGGCTCTAAAAGAATCCTGCAACAGCCTGTTTTTAGTCACTCTTTTGTTTTTTTAAAATGCTTCCTTATGTAGGCATGGTCTGGTGCTTTCTTAAAAGACAACAACTTAAAAAAGAACAAATGGCATTCTTAATGCTTTTACTTTGAAAAAGAAACAAAAGTTTATTGGAAATTACACTTTGTAAGAAAAAAAAATTCATCAGTATTAAAGCAAAGATTTTCCAACCCATTTACTAACTAACAAAACCATCCTTCTCCTCCAGAAGAAAACTGCTCAAGCACTGCTCCCTCAGAGCAAAAGCTGGGTTCAGTAACAGTCAACTTCATTATCCTCTATGGTCCCCACAGTAGCAAGGATGTCCTGTAAGAGGGACTGAGGGCTTTCCTCCATGTGGTCACTACTTTTATTTAGCTCATCATGCAGCTCCAGTAGGTCTATTGCACCCAGAACTAACATCATGCTCTCTGGATCCTGGAAATCCAGCCCATCACTACCATCTGTGGGGAAGTTCTGGGCCAGAGAACCCTGTCTCAGTGTCCTCTGTAAGCAGGCAATGCCACGTCCTGCAGGTGAATCTTCAATCTCTTGTGGATTCTCCAGAGTACTCATGGGGTAGAAATGCCCTCTTAAGCCAATGAGCACATCACAGGCTCTCTGCCCCACGGGTTTGTCACAGTCACACAGAGAGCGGAACAGAAACCCAAAGAGCTGTGCTCGACAGAACCCCTGCAGCAGCTCGTTCTGAGGGGTGCAGCTCGTCACTGCACAGGACACAGGAGCATAGGGACACTGGGAAAGCTGGCAAATGCTCTGACTACAGAACACTTCAACCAGCTCCAGACCACCCAGTCTGACTTCCCAGTCTAGGTCGTGCTCCACAGTCTGGATGACTCCAGAGACAAACTGCTCTCTGTCTCCCAGCTGACCTGGGCAGCCTTCTCTCAGCCACTTGGTGAAGATGTTGATCACAGCCCTTCTGGGAAAGCCCTCTGAGTCTGTTGACAAGATTTCCTGAAGCTTTGCTACAGTTTTCTAGATGCAAAAAGACAAAAGAGAAAATACAGTGAGGGGAGGAACATTCAAATAACAGCAGAGGTAAAAAAATCTTGTCATTACTGGTTGTGCAATCTGCCTGCATGAGCAGACAACTTGTGAAGGAAGTTATAAGCAGTACAGCAGTAAACTGATGAGTAGCTCTGCTCATGCAGGAAAGGTTATCCCACCTCTTTGTTATATTGATGGCCTGTGACAGGTGACTCTGGAGCAAAGCAAGGAAGGAGGGCCAGGTGTCCCACGGCAGTCACGGCGCTCGCTCGCACGTAGCTCTCTGGGTCCTCCAGCAGGTTTTCTGTGAGCCTCAGCACCTCTGAGGACAGGAGACACTGCCTGAACTCCTTCTGGTCTGTAAACGAGACAGCAATCCAAAGAAGTGGGACTTTATTCTCTCTGAACATGAAGCTGTTTCCATTGCAAAGTCTTTTGCCTCCTATGAGGATGGCCACTGCCTGCAGGGACAGCTGCCAGGGAGAGGAGCCATTGCAGGGACCAGGCAGATGCTCCGTGTCAGACTTCCCCTCTCCCAGCAGCTTTTCATCAAGTCCTGACAGAACCTGGAACTTGGAAAATTGCACTTGAGTTGTTTTAGCAGCAAGAAAAAACTTTCTGCAGGCAAGCAAGGACATGGTTCCAGCCTCATCAAATTTATGCCTTTGCTTAAAGGAGAAAAAAAAAGTCTTCCTTTCCTGTTGTCAGACATATGGCAGAGAAAACAAAAGCACTGAGAGAGGCTGCAGGGTAAAGGGCTAATGCAGCTGAGTGTGCTGGATACTTCCTTTGTGACCTGGGGACAGCAGCAGTCGACAACATCCCCCTCCCTTCCAACATCGCAGAGCTATCGTAGGAAAATTAGCATTGCCTCTCTGCTACCTGCTGCAGAGCCTGAGCTGCCAGGAAAGTGGAAAATCAGTAATTAATCCCAAGCATACAAAGCAGGTCTAGGCTTTTAACCTCCTAAAGCCCAGCCCCCAGCCTGCTGAAAGAAACCAGACTCCCCTGCAGAGCAAACTGGAGAACAGAAAGTATTATCTGCCATTAAGCACTGTCACCTGCCCTGACAGACATGTCTCAACACCCCTCAGTTCAACTCACCAAAACTGCCATTAAGGCAGGCACAGCAATCTCAGTTCAACAGAAAAAGCAGGGTAAGTTTATTAATATTTTTGTCATATTTTGATCATCATCTAAAAGTAAAAATCTTGACATTTCTTTCTTCCCTCAGCCCTCCAGTTCCAGGTCAGAAGATGCTTCACCAGCCTGACTGACTTTCATAGCACTGAAAGAAATACTCCTCGAATCTGAACTGTTAAATCTTTGCACCTACCTTTCAAGCACTTAACCATGGCAGTGAGGAACTCCAGGGAAGAATCTCTGACTTCCCAGCAAGGACTGCACAGACGCTTCTGCAGCACCACAAACACATCTGTAAAAGGCAAGTGACAACCCTGATGGACAGGAAAGGCAACAAGCCTTTCTGAAGCACTCACTGTGCAACCTCTGCATCATTTCATTTCATACAACCCTTTTTGCTGCTTCTGTGTGCTTCTCCCAGAGTTCTGCAAAGCACTATTTGGGCAGCTAAACTTAAATTCAATGTAATTGTGAACAAATGAATCCAGTGCTTTGAGCAGGAAAGGTAGGCAGGAGCAGATTTCATTTGTGCCACTGCTGTTTGTCCCAGCTTCATTACCTTCAAAAATCTTCTCAGTTTGTTGCCACTGACTGTTGGAGCAGGACAGTTCCTGCAAGTGCACCAACCACTTGGATGTAGCTTGAAAGGTTTTCTTTAGAACCTGAAGCAATGTAAAAGCATATTGACTTTACTACAGGAGGAGGCAGTGTTGCCTTTACGCCTTTAAAGGTAAAATTCATTTTAGCCTCAAACTTACAGAGAAATTCTCAGAGTAAACAAGTGCATATGCCTCCTTACTAAGAAGCCAGCCAAAAATAAATGGTGCTTAAATATAATTTCTAACAAGCACCTAGAAAATCCCTATGTTCAGCTTAGTATTACAAAGTTCTAGTACCTCCAGCTTTGGATTTGTGGCTGTCATCAGAGTCATTCAAACAAAACAAAAACCCAAATCCCCTTAAAAAAAAGAATTCAATACTTCATGGCCCTGTCAAGTGGAGTATGCCAGTGCTACTATTAGACATGATGGCTCCTGTCTTCTCAAGAACTCTCAATGTGTTGGTCAGTTACTTCTCATGACAATTTTAGCTGTTTTCTGCAAGCCACCCAGGGCAAGACAAATCTCCTACATATTCTGGTACACAGTGTGCTGGGAAACAGCTGCAGTCAAAGCATTTCTCAGAATTAGACCCCACTGGGCCAAGCTAATAGACTTGGATGTCTCCCTAGTTCTATACTCACAGTAGGGCTGGTGTTTGGACTCTGCAGATAAGCCAGAAGGACATCAAATAGGCTTCCTATGAGTGTGTCACAGTCTGGAACAGAGGAAACAAACCCAAATGACCAATACTGAGAGATGGAGCAGCCAAATCCCTGCTGAAATACAGAAAGACACAGAACTGTAAAACTGTTTTGGATAAGAAAGCAAAGCTTAACTCACCTTTTTTCTCTGAGAGTGCTGCAAGGACATCAAGAGCTGACTTTTGCACTCTGAAGCAATTGATCAAATTCCGGCTTATTGTGCTTCCCAGAGGAGAAGTTGGGCTCAGGACACCATTGCAGAATTGTAATATTGTCATGAGAGAGTGCAGCAAGGGCACACAGGGTAAATCCACTCTTAAATGTTTCTAATGGGTGGGAGAAAAAGAAAGAGTTTCCAACAACAGTCTCAAGCACAGAACAGTTTTAGGTCAGAAGGCAGCAAAAATAGCAATTTCTAGTGGGTTCTTAAAGTACCACAATGTCTCTTCCTCTCTTCCAAGAATTACTGCACAGATGGAAGGGGATTCTTCTCACTGCTTGGGAAAGCAGTTCAATTTGTGTTTCTCCTCAGGATCATTAATTGCAACACGAGTAAAGTATGGTAACAAAGCTCATTAAGACAAATTTAAAACTCAAGGTGCAGTCCCTCTTTTAAGAGTCTCAGTATTCCTCTGTTTTCATATTTGGAGTCTACAGTGCTAAATTTCCCTAAACTATGGAAACCCTCACTGCCAACTCCTTCCACATTCTGTTATGCTCTACTGCAAAAGTTTGCAGCCACTCTTAGCAGTGTCTTTCAAGGACCAGTTTGATTCCCAGGCTCTTTTCTCTCTCTGAACATTACCAGAGACAGCAGCTTCTCCAGGTGAGCGAGGGTCTGGCACAGGAGACCAGCACAAGATGTCTTGGAGGACAGAAGCCTTTCAACAGTGACAGGATCACTGACAGACTCATCCAGCAAACCTAAGGACCAAAGAAGGGAAGAGCTCAGGTTGTCAATGAATAGAAAAGCCTGTGATTTTTAAAGTTAAACAAGATATTCAGGTGATGTAGTATGAATATCCCTTCAAATGCAACTGGCAGTAGGATTTACCACAAACACTGCTACTGTCCTTGACTTCTCCTACTCTTTCTCCTCCAGTTTTGTCTGCACCAGGCACTTAAAACACTGGCAGGCAGACTGGCCTCTAACTTTTCTGTCACAACTGTACCTGCACATTCCAGAGGCTGGGAGGCTGCTCTCAAAATACAGTCCATTGGCTGAAGCAGAACAGTCAGTGCCTGAATCCTGACATCTTGTGGGCTTCAAGGAGGAAACAGCAGTTACCAACACAAGAACACTTCAATTCCTTCCCAAATACCTGCTCCCAAATGCTGAGCAGGATGATTTTCATGCAGGCTTTTAAACAAGCCAGCAATGACAGAGCAACAACAGCAGTATCACAATCTGAGCCTTCTTCCAAGCTTCCCTTGCTAACTGGAAGCAGAAGAGGAATGGCTCTGGAAGTTAGAAGCAGCTTTATCAAGCTATGCAAATAGAGTGGGATCCTGTATAAGGAGGCTGAGAGGGAGGCATATCCTGTAAACAAAAGACTGTACTTCTGTCTTACAACAAGAGTGTTACTTAGCCTGTAAATCAGTATCTGCATGTGCTGCTTTTTCACTACCTAAAGGGGAGTTATGAAGCAGAAACACCTGCACAGTGCAGAAATTTCATTGCATGAAGTCCTACCATTTGCAGAGCTTTAGAAGTCCCACTGCCAGAGGGCCTGCTTGTACTGGGGTTAAGTGTTCCAGAGCAGAAGTTATTAATGCCCAAAAGCTGCCTTCAGTGCCACAAAACAGAGGGGACCTGAGAAGAGAGAAGTGTAAGTGTAACCTATCACATGTGGAAAACAGGTCTGTCTCAGCAGGGGCTCCAAGATACCAGAAGATCTTTACCTTGCCACATTTAGCAGAAGATTGGCCAGCACGGGCTGTGCTTGAACAGTCTCCTCCAGCAGAAAGGATTCTATCTGCTTTGCTATGTCTGACCACAGGACTTCAGTCCAAGCAGCATAACAACTGCCAAAACAACTGCCAAACAAACTGCTCAGCAGCTTCAGTGCCTGCTCGGTGTGAGAGGCAGAGCTGGACTGAAGTGACTCCTGTATGTGCTCCACAATCATCTGGGCACAGGCTGGCCAGCTGCAGTCCTTTGTACTGAGGGCTTTGGATGGTTCAGACTCCAGGGAGAAGGTGAGCATGTGCACCAGGAGCTGGCTGGCAGCTGAAGCCACAAACAGGCTGGGATCCCCTTGCAGAGAGAAGATCACATCCATGCTTCCTGTGGGAAAACAAAACAAGTCACTGGAGGAAAACCCAAAATTTCTGACTCTAATTCAGGTACCATACAGCTTTAAATGGTGGTGATGGTGTTTTCTTATACTTTATTGTGTAGTCTTTACTCAAAGTCAGCCAGTCCTTAAGAGCCAGCAAATAAAAGAAGAAAATTAAATTGTTTTCAGATCCTCAGGGGTTTAATAACTCAGGATCAGACTTCAATATAACTTCAGTAACATTTAGGAGAGTTGACAGCACATTCAATGTGTATTTATGGGAAGAGCCTGTACCATCTCTGGACATAACCAGCAGGAAAAACAAGAGCAGCAGTATCAATACCACTTCTCCATCATGTGGAGTCTTTTAGGCCCCTGTGTACATGGGGACTAAAGCTGGTGTTAACAGCAGAATTTACATACCTGCATAACAACAACAGGACTGCAAATGTGTTCAAGCACTAAGAGAGAAATGAGCCTCTGCTTAGCTTTTCTGCACTAAAATCATGCTGAAATGTACCCTTTAGTAGGAGTTACAAATAAGAATACAGAGAGCTCTTAATTTTATAAGGGCAATTTTATTAGATACTTTCCCCTCTAAAAAGAGCACCACCATCAGTGTTTGGAGAAAAAACCCAAATGCATAACTAACTTAACAAAATTAATTTCATGTTTTGCTAACTTAACCAACACCTTTCAATGACTCCAGAGTTTTTGACAAAGGGCTTGCTTTAATCATAAATAAACGAACACTCCTGCCTTGCTCATTTGACACCTGAGCACCAGCCTGGAGTGGCAGGGGCACAGCAGGCCAGCAGTACTCACCCGTGGAGCAGAGGAAGCGCAGGGCAGGCTGGTGGTGCCCCATGCTGTGCACACCCTTCAGCCAGGCGCTGCGCACCGCCGGGTCCTCCCACGCCGCGCCGCCCCGGGGCCCCTCCCGGCCAAAGAGCCTCCCCAGCAGCTTCTCCTGCTGAGGTCGGGCAGAGCACAGAGGAAACAGTGAGCAAAGGGGCTGCTCTGTCCAACCCAAGAGTGTCAGTACTGTAGTGAAACTCCTCGTTAGAAGTTATCACTAAAACCCGCAGTTTTCAGAATCTCGTGCTTAAACACAACGTGTGGATAAACAGGAGTGTTCAAGACCAAAAGTTTTGTTTTTAAGGGACAACTGATGTGTATCAGTCCCATTAGACTGCTTTATACACCTGTACACAGCTCTCCCCTAAGTGAAGCCTTTGGGTTTTGTACTATAAAAGTATCCTGTTGCAGAAAGCAGGACTTTAGAAAGCTCCCCCATTTTCACAGGGAATCACAAATTTCCCACCAACCTACTGTGGAGGGAAAATGACACCTGTTAGCACAGTTTAAATCTACAGGATCTGTCCTGGGATACAGTACTGTGCAGTGACTGCTGTGAAGGAGTGTTACCCCATACACTCTTTTGAACTAAAACTGGGAAGCATTCACAGTCCCGCTGTGGTGAGACAGAAGTGAGAAGCAGCTTTACATGAGAAGTGAACAGGAATGGTGACTGTAGCCTTTGTTACCACATCCCTTCTGCTGAGTGGTTCCATGTATGCCATAAATTTACTGAGCAGAAAACGCCCATTTTCAGGGATACAGGAGGAGGAGACACACCCAGAGCAGGCGCCACCCAGGGGGCCGACTCACCTGCAGGTGCTGGAAGCGGCTCTCGGAGGAGGCGAGGATGCCAGCTAACTGCAGGCTGAAGGCCAGCATGCTGGGGCTGGGCTCCGGCAGGGCCAGCACGGAGCTGATGAGCTCTGCCAGACACGGGTTGTCCTGCAGCAGCTCCACAGTCGGGTCTGCCCGGGAGAGGCCAGAAAGCAGCGGGTCACAGCCAGGACTGACCTCCCTCACTAAAGCGTTCCTGAGCTGGGGCGGGCCCTGCCAGCTGTTCGAACTGACGAGCTCGGGTTCCCCCACAGCATTTTCGGGTGTCACAGTTGCCCCTGTGTGCCACCTCAGCTGTGGGCACATTCAAACGCCACCTGGACTCCTGTTCCTGTGCCACCTGCTCTAGGCAGGTGCCTTGGCAGGGGCTGGACTGGATCATCTCCAGAGGTCCCTTGCAACCCCAACTGTTCTGCGATTCCGTGATGACCTCCCCTCGCTCGGGCCAGCCCCGGCACTCACCGAACCACGTCAGGCTGCGGAACCAGTCCAGCAGCTTCTCCAGGCAGGTGTCGTCGAGGCCGGGCTGCCGCGGGTCGGCCAGGGCGGCGCACACGCCGGGCAGCAGCGCGGCGCACTCGCGGGTCATGGCGAAGCGGTGGCGAGCCCGGGCCACGAACCAGGACTGGGGGTCGGACATGGTCGGGGGCTCCGGGACCGACANAGCCGGCAGCCGCGGCCCGAGGGGGCCCCCGCGGCCCCGCCGCCCCGTGAGGCCTTCCCGCCGCTCTCCCGCCATGGCCCGGGGGGCCGGCGAGGCGGCCGCGGAGGGGGAGCTGGTAAGGAGTGAGCGGCGGGGAGGAGGAGAAGGCTCTCGGTCTAGGCCGTCTCCGGCCCGGGCTCGGCTGAGGAGGCGCTCCCGCGAGGCCGGGGCAAAACCGGAGCACTCCGGGCTCGTCAGGCGGGCGAGACGGTGCCTCGGAGCGGGAGTGCGATGGCTTCTGCCGCCTCCAGCCCGCGGGACTCCGCGCTCTGCCTGTGTCTGCCTGCCTGACCCGTAGCACGGCGCAGAGGTGACAGAGTCTCACGCTGTGCTAAGGAAGGTTTAGGTCGGGCATTAGGAAGAATTTCTTCACAGAAGGGGCGATTTGATACTGGAATGGGCTGCCCAGGGAGGTGGTGGATTTGCCGTCCCTGGAGGTGTTTAAGGGAAGACTGGACGTGGCACTCAGTGCCGTGGTTGGACTCGATGATCTTGGAGGGCTTTTCCAACCTAAATAATTCTGTGATTCTTTGTTGGCGTTTGTTTCCCACCCCCTCAGCAGCCACGTGGAGGTTCTGAGCCCCTTGGGAGCCCGCACGTTCTCTCGTTGCCTGCTGTAGGTGGCTCTGGTTGGGGAGCACAGGGGCTGTGAGGGTTACCAGGCTCGGTGGTGGGGCTGTTACTGCACTTCTGTATCCTGTTTGTTGTTACCATTTATCAAGGCTGAGCATCCCCCACGTTCTCTGATTCCCAACCTGATAGCTGCAGTTAGGGAGAGAGATATTTCAAAATGAGAGGCCTTAAAATAGCAAAATTAATCAGTGTGCTGCAAGGAGCATTGCCTCAGGAAATGAAAAACTGCACGGCCTGCTGTGTGAGGACACATCCCTGCTTGCTCTCAGCCAGCATGGCAGGCTCTTCAGCCTGCTCTGTTGTCAGTCCTTGCTCCTGTTCTGCCAGCCAGGGTTTCCAAAAACACTTCATCCCCTCCCCTGCCTCGTACAGGCACAGATCAGCATCTGTCCAAAGGTCAGTGCTGGGAGTGCCAGCAGCAAGTGGGAAAGGTGAGGGCAGCATCCAGATGATTTGAAAGCTCAGTGGAAGTTTTCCTTCAGCTGTGGATGTGCTTGCATTTGAGAAGCAGGGACATTTGTCATCTTTCTTGGGTTTCCCTCAGCCTGATCACTTCTCCATTTCAGTCTGGGGACTGAACAATGCCACAGCAGAGCAAGGGTAGGACAGGTGAGTGAGTGAGGAACGGAGCAGCTGAGGGAGTTGCAGCTTTGGTGGAGAAATTGATGCAGAACCAGCTGAAGGTTCAGCTGCTGTAATGCTGTGCAGTGCCAGGGCTCTGTGACTCAAGTGTAAAGTGTCTGCTCATGGCACAGAGGTTGAAACTGGATGATCTTTAAGGTTTCTTCCAACCCAAACCATTCTGTGATGGTTGATTTGTGAAGTGGCTTTCACAATATCCCCAAACCATTTGTGTTAGAGAAAATGATGCTGGCTTTTGCAGTAAGAACCCCACTACCTTTCAGTGTTTTTGGGAAATGGTTTATTTTTGTCTTAAGCAATTGACATTTTAGCAATGCAGTGGAAGACAAACAGAGGCTTTGGTCACAGTGTTTGCTATTTGAATTTATGGTGCTCCAACTTTGTTGAATGGTTAAAGTTTTCTGGATGTGTATTTTAAGTTGTTCAGCAGCAAATGTCCTGCCTCTTTCCCAGGGAGATGACAGCCTGTCTGTGATAACCTGTGAGTCAGACACAGCAATGGTGAGTTTTGATTAAAGCCCCAAAAAGCCTCTCAAGTTCCTGCTGCATCTGTGTGGTGCCTCCTGCTGACCCCTCAGGGAGGAGGGTGAACAGTGGCACTGCAACACGGCTTCAGTCACAAACCTCCTCTAATTCCAGATGAAATTCTGGCTTCCAGATTCTCAGCACTGAGGCTGCAAATGATGTTTGCCTTTATTTTGCTGTTCTATCAAGTTGTGGGTTTAAGCAATCCCTTTAGAGAATTTTAATGGAATTAAATAACTCTTTCCTTTAGCTAAAGAGTTCTACAGATCAGCCTCTACTCTGGGATCATCCTGAATTTGCTGCTACTTGTGTTTAATATTGATGGGAAAGGTGTTACATTGCCAGCAAGAACTGACAATTTATCTGTATAATCAGTCTTCAGTTGGCACCACCTTAATTTGGTGACCATTGCTGTGGCCAGATCTGCACATACTTAATGCTGCCATTTTTCTTTTCTGTGGAACAGATTTTGTCTTATTAGAACAAAAGATCTGCATAAAAAATGGAGATTGAAGGCAATTTTGAGATTGTATAATGAAATCTTAAGAGCTGAGTGTTTTCAATACATAATAGAATCTGTTTCTCTTTCAGAAATTAAAGAAGAAGATTTTTCACAAGCCTCCAAAGTCACCAAGTAAGTGTTCTGAAATTTTTTCTTCTGTGATTGCAAAACAAAATACATTTGTGGGACACAGGAACTGGAAGCTTTACTTGAGACAACCTCTTGTTATTCTTTTCAGAATTATTCACTGCTGTGTGCAGAGCACACCTGTTTGAGATCTGCTCTGTAACCTGTGAAGTCCAGCTTGTATAGGCTAAAATGTTGAAGTTTATGAGTCTGTTGTAATTCTTGGTTTTCCAGCATAAACTACTTTTTTCTCATGTTATGCCTCCTGCTGGCAACCATTCTGAATTTTTCTCCTTGTTTTTTTTGAGAAATGCTGATACTTGTCATGTAGAGAGACTCTGGAATTACTGGAGCTTTCTACCATCCAGTCATAGATCTCTGTGTGTAGATTTAGCAGTTCTCTGTTTCATTTGTTGGGGTGGGTTGGTTTTTTTCTTTCACAGTACAATGTTATTATTATTATTAGATCTGCAGTTTTAATATTGGTTTTGTCCTTTTTTTAAATATTTTTGTGCTATCCTTTTCCATTTACCTTCCTTTTTAGGCTTCCAGTGAATGTTTCAAAGAAGACTTTACCTTAAAGTGTTGTTAATACAACATTCAGATGTTGTATCCTAATGATGCCTATCCAAACTGTACATGCAAATATTTCCACATGTGTGGAGTTATACTGTTGTCACTATGCCTTTTTCTAAGCCTCTTCATTCTCTGGAATTGTACTTTTTCTTTATAGTGGGTTTTTTGGGGGTTTTGTAGTTTTATTTATGTGATTGTCCCATTACTCCATATAAACCAATATAGAGTTAGCTATTAAATTCTATTTTTATAAATAATAGGATTGAGTCTGGAAACTTTGAAGAACAAGACAACAGGAATTTCTGTGACCTTGAGGTTTTGAAGGCAGCACTGAGATATTTTCTTTTGCTGTAGAGTCTCCCTACAGCTCGAGCACCCAACTGTATCCTAAAAAAGCTGCAGCTTGGAGATCTCTACAGGGAACGGGCAGTGCTTGCTTTGAGAATGCAGCTGTTAAAAACCCCAGGCAGATGTGGCTGGGATCTCTGAAACAAGGTATTAGTATAGATGTGTTTGCATTTATGGATAAAATTCATTGTTGTGGACAGCTTAACATACAAACTATTAAAGAATAGGTTTGTGTTTGATTAAAGGCTACGTAGGAATTAATTTCACTGTTATTTATTTGGGTGGTTGGAATTATCTGATCTTGAGCACTGGCATTTATAGAGGGGATAATTAACAGCATCTGGAGCTTTCCATGTTGCATTTGCTCAGAATAATTCCACAAATTTAATTCACAATTATCCCTGATTTTTGCCTTTTTGTTCCATTTCTGTTGGCAGGAATGAGCCATGCCCTGAAATCAGATGTTGACACAGGGAATATGCGAGCTACCATTTCCAGTAGCACTCCAGAATATTTGAAGGAAGCTCTAGGAATGAAAAAGCCAAAACATTCTCGTTCTTCCAGTAATGGTAAACTCTGTAATGGTGTGGTAGATAAAAGTGAATGGTCTTTTTTTTCCCTCTAAAAACACACATTGCTTAGGATCTTAGCTTCAGTAAAGTAAGAGCCATTTCAATTTACTAAAATATGTGTCAAAATATGATCCATGAGATACTTTTTGAGATTCCTAAATTGGTTAAGGCAGGGATTTCCAATTTTTTTTGAGCAATGAATCACTATTAGCTTTCAGAACTTTTGCAAATTGCCATGCATTTGCAGCTGAAATCGTTGCAAATATAATATGGTTCAATGGGACAGCTGTAGACAATTTATTGTGACTTCAAAACATAGTTTAGGAACCATTGATAGAAACCATCTGCTTGCCTGAAATTCTATGTAATTGACTCCTTTTACTTCTTCTCTAGAAAGTGTTTTATCATGTGGTTGTGACATTAAAATCAAATGAGTTTTATGAGAAGAGCAAACTTTCAAAGTTTTATTCTGCTTTTCTTAAAGGAAAACTGTAAGCTTTAAAGTTCCACTTCCATTTAAAATGACACCTATACTTTTACTGGTAACAGTTTCTAGCAATTTTACAAGGTGGTACATTGGTACATGTTAATCATAAATAGAAAAATATATTCTGGACATCTTTTAGAAAGCTTTTGTAAATAATGGATTTATTGGGATGAGAAGACTGCAGACTTCTGTGAAGTTTGTAGCTTTCTTGAGATGGGTATTTTAATATAGCACCAGAGAAGAGAAATAATTAGGAAAAAATTGGCTGCAAAATCTGGCAGAAGTTTCATACAGTAACACTTCCATTTCACCCCCATTTCTAAAATTAATTTCCTTGCTGATTTTTCTTCTTCAAGGAAAGGAAAAAAGCCTACTTTCCACTTTGGTGCTGTTCTAGATATTTCTCTTTAACTGCAAGATTTCTGGTTGGTTAAAAATACCTCCTTTGGATCTACTTATTTTACATACCCCTTTCTGTAGGCTACATTCCTGGAACTCCTGACTACAAAGAGAAAGAAGATATGTATGATGAAATCATAGAACTGAAAAAGGTACAGCCTCTCTGACACTTACAGAAAAAGTCATGGCATTGCTCCATCCATGTCCTGGCCTTAATGATCCAGAATACTTTGGTTTCTCCAACTTGGGACATCCAGCACATTTTTTTCATTTGTAGTCTAAGGCTAAACTAAAACTTGTGTCTGTCTAAGACAATTTCACTGTCTCCTGCTGTGAGATGGTTACAGTGGGTTTTCTGTTGAGGTTGGTGCAGTGTTTGAAAGGTGAGGACTGGACTTGTTGAACACTGGGGTTACCTACAGACAAATGCCTCAGCTGTGGTTGATCATTTGTGTTTCTGTTAGACCTTTTCCTTTTATCTTCCCTCTGTCTCCTCCCTGAGCTGTCCTGCCCTGGTGACTGCCCTGGTCCAGTGTGATGGTTTTGTGTTTTGGCTGTTTTCTCCTCTTTTTCCATGTCATTTTTGCCGTTGTAATTGGTTTTGACATCAAGATGTGTTTCCATGTGAAAACTCTGTGTCTTCCTATTTCTGAAATGTGCTTAAGATTTTTCTCCCCTCTTTTAGAGAATCCAAGCTCAGAAGAATGAGGGAGACCGAATGAAAACCAAACTCCGTCGTCTGGAAGAGGAGAACAATAGAAAGGATAAACAGATTGAACAACTGCTGGATCCTTCCAGGGTGGGTATTTCTTGTGGGGATAAAAGTGGGGCAAAAGGGCAGGAGTTTGTAGTGTGGTGACTCCTAGGAGTGATGAGCTGGAATGTGAGAGGAGGTGTGAAGGGATTCTGGTTTGTGTATCTCAGACCAGCAGTCCAGCTCAGTTCTAAGGAAGATGATGCCATGCAGTGCAAATAAGCTCATTTAGCACAAATACCTTTAATTTCTGAAGGTAAAATGAAAATGCTGTCTCATTAGAGGCCCACTTTCTGAATATTTTGCCTGAGAGTAGAAGGGAATTAACCTCTTGCAAAGTGATGGGTTCATGCAGTCCTGAGACCTGACCAGGAGGCAGAAGAGCAGTCTTGTCAGGCCCTGACAAGAAGTATTTGTGGTTCTAGTCAGACTTGAATCCTACTGAATTTCTTGTGGCTGTCCCTATGTGCAGACCTACATCTTGGGAGGAATGTGCTAATAGAAAGCTATGGGCATAGGAAGTTCAGGATTTCTGCTGTTGGACTGTGAAGTGACTGTGGAGTTGAGTAGGTTGGAAAATTCTGTGGGAAGAGCCAGCAGTAGAATAAAGTAGCAGAGTTGATCACTTGCTTTTTCTGTGTTATGTTGCAGGGCTCTGAGCTGGCACGAGCTTTGTCAGAAAAGAAGACTGATAATGGATGGGTAAGAGTGTCTTCATCACTTCTTGCTCTCATTTTTCTTTTTTCCTCTTGTTGAGGTGAAAACTACTCAAAAATAAAATTAGATAAGAAAAAGTAATCAATTAGGGAATCATGTAATTTTTATCTCTGTAGTCAGGTAAGGAGTCAGTGACAAAGAT
The DNA here is from genome assembly GCA_013398075.1 of Notiomystis cincta. Classification (NCBI taxonomy): domain Eukaryota; kingdom Metazoa; phylum Chordata; class Aves; order Passeriformes; family Notiomystidae; genus Notiomystis; species Notiomystis cincta. The sequence goes on from VZRX01008474.1 coordinate 380,076, forward strand.
GCAGAATTAGCATTATTTTGGGGAGCTTTCTTTGTCATTATCTTGAGTCAAGAACACTCTTGAGTATTCTCCCTTTTGTTTGCTGTTTTGAAATTGGCAATGTAATGGGCAATGTTGATTTTATTTTATGGTTGTGGATACATATTCTTCAGCTGGTTATGAAATCAGGCATCTGATTTCATCAGTGTTCTCTTTTGCAGGGGTAGCAGATGTGTATGATTTTCTAAGTACTGAAAAATGTAGAAATAAGTATATCTGATTAGGTACAATTTATACAGACAGGGCAGACAGGAATAGACCTGTGAAGAGACAGATTATTCAAGGACTCATGAGCTCTTTGTTCTTTCTGTAGGTGGTTACTGGGTTAAAGCAGAAGATTGTCAAGCTTGAAGAGCAGTGCAAGGAGAAAGACAACACTATTAAGTATGACTTTGAGGGGGCAGGGGGGTAGAGTCTTGTATTGGATCAGCTAATAAAAAGAATTGGAAATCCATGTTATTTTCATTTGTGTTCTATTCCTGAAGACATTTTAATGAACTCCCAAGTACTTATTGGCAATTATAAACCCAGAAATTATGAACCACCAGGTGGTCTTTGCTGATCTGACTGGATTATTTTTTGTATTATTCTATTTTCAGTGAATTCCAGGCAGACAGGAAGAGCAGTAATTTGGAAGAAGTGAGGTTAGCCATGGAAACCTACTATGAAGAGGTATGTCTGGCAGGTCCTTCAGGGTGCCTGTCAGTTGTTGAGTCAAAGTGTAAATGGAAGGTTTAAGATTTTCTTCTACCTTAGCAGCACCTGTCACTGGTAGCAGGTTTTTGTAGTTATTCTCTTAGCTCCAGCTGTATGTACAGAAAAGATGTTTTTTTCATTAAGTTGAGTGTTAATGAAAAAGGGCAAATAAAGAACCCACTGTACATCCAAAAGTGTAATGTTGAGATGAAAGCAAATATAACAGCAGCCTGATTTTCAGTGATGGCATCATTGGCTCTGCCACTACCCAAAAAATCTTGTTCTGATTTTCACCTGATGAACAAGTGTGTTGCTGTGGAAGCTGACACTGGAAATGCTCCTTAATGGAATCTGTATTTCACAGGTTCATCGCCTCCAACTCCTCCTGGCCAAGTCTGAGACTATGAGGAAAAAGTATGTTTAATTCTTCTGAGGCAAATGTTTGCATGCATGTGTTTGATACATCACTCGTGTCCCACTTTAACTGATGGAAAACTACTACATGGGAACAGTTTTAGATTGCTGGGTTTGCTTTTTGGTACTGCTTTGGTTGGCTTCACAGCCTTGAAATATGTCTTAGTCACATTTTTTTGCTTGTAGATAGATCATTTTGTGGATGTGGAAAAATACCAGAGCTATTTAAAAAGCACATGATAGCGCTGAAAATTTATCTCTGTTACATCTTCCCTCATAATCACACCTATTCTGGCATCACTGGTAATTGAAACAAACTCTCTAGATGTTTGGCATTTCACACTTGAGTCAGTTCTGCATCTTGCTCTAGGTTGTGTGCTGCAGAGAAAATGTTCTTGGAGTAAACATAATTTTCCTTTGGTACAGAGATACTGACTGGTAAATTGTGTCAGAGGAGCTTGTACCAGTGCTTGTCACTGGTGTGCAAGTGTGGGCATGGTGGTGAGGGTGAGCACTTTATAGAGGCAGTAAAAGTCAAAGCACACAGGCAGGAGAAAAAGCTCCACTAAGAGAGCAAATTAAAAGCATCACTGCAAGTGTTATTTGAGCTGAGAAAAGGGTAAGAGTGTCTTGTAGGACAGTAAAATCTGTTACCACACCATTTCAAAATATACTTGATCTCCTTGTGTTAAGTACAGACAACCATCTTAACATTGGGTGTAATTATTTAGATTGATAGAAACATGTGAGAACTCTTTAGGGTTGTTATTTATACTGCTTATGTTCCCTAATTCACTGTCACTTGTGCATTGAAAACCACAATTTGTTTTGTCACTTCTTTAAAAAAATAAATCTCTTGGCCCAGGCATGCAGTGACCAACCTCTCGAGGCTCTTAAGCCATCACACCTAATTTATTTACAGGTGAAAATGAGTCATCAGGTCTCTTCCTTGTCCTCCTTTATTCATGGCTTCAAAAAGTGGTGGTCAGGGCAGTCTCTCTCCATTACGTGACTGTCAGTCTCTGCTGGAGAGGCTGAGCACTGAAATAATAAATCATGTTGAAGGTCAGGACTCTGGCACATTGAAAGAGTTGTTGGAGAGTATTTCTTTCATGATGCTTGTCTCCATTAGTTCTGGCTGAAGTGAATGGCATTTGGCTCCTCTCTTTCAGTGTTAATGCTGAAGTATGGTTATTTGTATGTGAGGCTGTAGTATCCAGTTGTAGCTAGAAACTGACTTCTCAAGCCCTCAAAATGGACTGAAATAGATTTTTTTATTTAGGTTTAGATGAGCCTAAAATAATGTCACTACTCCATTTTCATGGTGTGCTGTGTTTTGGTTTTTACTCTTTTTTTCCCCTCCTGCCTGGGACAGCTGTGGAATAGTCTCCCATAAGATCTGGACAACCTTATTTTGTTTTTTCCTTCATTTTCTTTTAATTTCTGAAAAGGAGATCAGCTGAAGATTCAGCTTTTCACTCTGATATGCTAACTGTAGGCTGTCTCCCCTTTTACCCTGTAATTATTCCAGTGGATGGGATGTAAGATGCCTTCAGAAACTTTTCTGTGTTGTCACTGGCAGTGGCATTTGTGCAGAACTAAGTCCATCAGTTACTTCAGGCCTTTGTTTCCAGAAGTAAGTTTTTAAGAATTTTCTCATAGCAATAAAGAACAAATATTTCATCTCACTAAAAATCTGTTTTGTGAGCAAACTTTACAACTTTGCACATCTGAAAGCTCAGATTTCTTCCCCCCTTTATTAGAAAAAAATTTGAAATCCCTGTAGTATATTTAAAGTCATTTTAACACATAACAGGCTTTCCCATTTTTGATGCCTTTCATTTCCATATTAGCTGCATTCTTCAAATCTGTTTCAAATCTCTCTGGGGTTTATAGACACAAGGATAGTTTCTTTTACAGTAGAGCAGCATTCCCAGTTATCTGAAAATACACTTGGGTGTTGGATTTGTTTGAGACTCATTCCTTCTCTGCCTATCGCTCTCTCAATCTCAGTGTTTGTTAGGGAACAAAAGCAATTCAGAGCCTGCAGCTTGGCGTTCTGTGCTGGACAGTTTTTTGGAGTCTCAGAGTTGGCTGTTTTTTAAATCAGAGGTTCACAGAGTGCTGGTAAAGCATTACAAGATTGGTTAACAAAACAAACAGAAAATAAGATAAATAACATTTATACAAGAGCCCTTGTTTGTGCATAAATGGAACAGAGTGGGTGAGGAAGTAAAAGTAATACATGCATTTTCAATGTTTCAAAGTATCTTTTTTCTTTGATGCAAATTAAAACAATTGTGGAAGTGTTGAGCAAGATGATCTCTGCAAGCTTTTCCAGAAAAGAATAGGTAACTCCCCAAGTAAAAACAATGTTGAGAAATATTATTATGGGGGAACTGAGGCTGTCAACTCAGCCAGCTGACTGGAATAGGGAGGCTGCTCTGCACTTTTTAATGCTTTTAAGTTAACTTTCTGGTTTTGACCCCTTTTCCAAGTACAGAGGGCAGAGACACCCAAAAACGACTGAAGGCACTGAATGCTGCTGTGCTGAGACTGTCCAGGAACATCAAGGAGCTGCAGGCTGAGAATCGGAGGCTGAAGGAAGATCTGGATCATGTGCTGAGCAGTTCCCCCCCTCCCAGTAAAACAAAAAGTATGAGCTGGAAAATCAGTGAATGTGGGGCAAGGGATTTGGGTACATCTGAAAAATGTGGGACAGCAGGACCCTACAGAGGTAGAAATAAGGGAGTTATTACAAAGGTGAAGATTCAGGAGTCCAAAGTTGGAATGAGAACTTTCTCTCAGGAATCTCTCTGTGATTTCTCCAGTCAGACCTGTGTTTCCTCTATTATTGTCCCTGAGAGTTCTGAACTGGAACTGAACTGAACTGTTTTTCAGTAGTTGAAAACTGGTGAATGTGGGTGCCTTATATTGATTTCTGAATTTGTTTAAAAGTCAGGTATTTTCATTGGTAGATATTAAAGTTGACTTTGGGAGATCTTTAAATGGTCTTTTGATATGGCCAGAAGTTTCAAAAAGCAAGAACAGTGTTGCCCCATGGATGTAGTTGCTTGTTTAAAGCTTTGTTACTGTGTTTAGATTATAGCGAGTGGAGCAGACAGAGGCTGCTGAGGAGGATTTCAGATCTAGAAAAAGTAAGTGGTCATAGTCCAGTGTCTTTCTTACCTGTCCAGGAGCAGAAAATGCAGAACCACTGCCTTGTGCTCTTGGCATGTTGTCCTTCAGTCTCTCAGCCTTGTGCATTCTGCCTCATACCCATAAACTGCTGCCTGTGGCATGAGCCCTCCCTGCCTGTTTTCTTTTATCATACTTGTTAGAGATAAATGCACATTTTAGAATTCACTTCCATTTGATCTTTTCTCATGGCCTAAATAATTTCGTGCTAAATTTAATTTTCCTTTTCTTTTGTGTTTTCCATGTGAATTGACCCTGCTTAGAAAGTGTGTGCCATGGAGAGCACCAGGGTGTCATCAGCTGACAGTGAGGCATCACAAGTGCTTGCTGTGTCATCTTCACCTTCTGTAGACCTGGACCATCCAGCATCCCAACATTTAGACCATGCTGAGGAATGCTGTCGCCTCCAAAGGCTGGTGAAGAAACTCAAGAGTGATAGGAAGGCACTTCAGAATCTCCTGCTCAGTAAGGAGTGAGTGTGACTCTTGTCTGGGATGTTCTTTTTTAGATGTGAATTCTTTCATTATTTCTGATCCTTTTATGGAATGATGTAGTAAGTACTTCATATTTTCAGCAAGAAAATTAATTTTGAGAATCCCATCAGTTTTTATTTCAAAAGGTTCCTTCTAATCCTACTTGCTTTGTAAAATTACATTGCGGAAAAAAAGACAGAGGATGGAAACTGAGAATTTCTGCTTGTTTCTAGCACATTTTTCAAGGCTTTTTTTTGCCAACCACACTGAAAACCCTTTTAAGGCTTATATGTTTATGCAACACTTCTTGCTCATATTGTGCTGTAAAAATTTGTGTGTTTTTTTTTCTTTTCAGCATGTTTTGTCCTGATCTCCCACTTTATCCCTTTAAACCTGCCTTCTGCCCCAAGATGTGCTGTGGGATCTGTTCTCCCCATAGTGGTTGATTTGCAGTTTGTATTGCCTTGACTGGCAATGTTTGGTTTGGTGTGTCAGGGGCAGGTTAATCAGCACTGAGAGCAAGGACATGCACACAGGGAGGTGTGTTGGTGGCACTGCCTCCTGAGTCACCTCTGAACAAAAATGCACTCTGAGAGCACATGAGGAGGCCTTCAGCTCCTCAGCAATGTGTGCTTGAATTTCATTTTGTTTAAAAGGAAAAAGTAAACATTTGGTTACTTTACGAATTTGAGAAATCCCAATTTATTGAGAAGTTGAAAGAAAAAATAACTATTTTGTGGAAGTATGAATGTCTGAAGTATCACTTAGATTTCCTTTGTACCTTTGTAGATTAGATATCAAGCAGTTACTGCAGGCTAAGGCTGAAATGGAGCTGGAGCTGCAGAAGTGGCAGAATAAAGTGGAAGAAAAGAGTACAGAAGAGCAGACTTTAAGGTAACACATTTTGTATTAATAGATCCTTTCAGAACCAAAGGAAAAAATCTCTTAAAGTATCATTCTTTTTGAAGTGGCTCAAAATCTACAGGAGTTCATCTGAACTGCAAGAAGCTGGGGATTCTTTTAAGCAGAAGTCTTTTGGAGGGGTGGAGTGAGTTACTGGGGGAAGAATTCTGTGGAGTGTTTTTAGAGGAAGTGGAAGGCTAAATAGTATAGTAAAAAGAAGATTTATATTATAATAAAATCATAAGATAAATGGAAAAAGCATTTGTGTTGGGCTCAGACATCTTTTCTCTAAGAAAAAGTTGTACCCCCTTTTCTTTAGTCTGTGTTTCTAAACCATTGCCTCTCCCTGCATTCTGTATAACTGTGAGTGATCATCCTGTGCAAGGGAGGCAGAAAAAAAAGGAATTTCAGTATTGTTTTGTGAGAAAGAACTTTGACTGACAAATAGCAGATCTAAATACATTATTAATAGTCTGAAGGCTACCACAGTAACCTTGAGACTTCTTAATTTTAACATAAGGCTGTGCTATCACAGATGGAGAATTGATGTGTCTGTTACTCTGAGAACAGATATCGTCCTGAGCAGTTTCCCTCTTGAAAAACAAACTCAAAGCAACCAAGTCTTATGAAATAGGTTCAGTATTTTCAAAGCAGGGTCAACAGAAAATTTCTGTGAGCTGTAAATATCTTTTCTTTTCCAACCATAGTGAGGAAATCCAGAACCTGACACAGAAAGTAGGGAAACTGGAGTTAAAACTGCTGGAAGAGAAAAGACAAATGGCAGAAGATACAGAGGAAAAGCTTAATAAGGTACAGCCATGGTTTTGTTTCTGTTTTTCTTTTTTTTCCTTGTTCTTGATATAGATTTCAAATTGAGCTGGTAAAGAGCTGATAGTTGTGTTTTTTCAGAGATGCATTAAATCTGATCATAGAAATGGTTAGCTCCCAATATTTGTTGGAAATAAGTTTTTTAAATAACTAACACTGCAACTTGGGGAGTTTTTTGAAGCTGTTCTTAGTGATTCTCTGCCTTGATCTTCAGTGTAATGTTGCAAAAGACTTAAACTCTTAAGTGTTCAGGGCTTTTCTGAATATTTTTAAAAAACATAAAATTTGTGGTTGCTTTTTTCTTCTTACAGCATCTGAAGCCATTGCCTGATTTCAGTCCAATTTTGTAGAGGGAGGAAGGTCTTGTAGGAGTTGACAGTTAGTTAAAGGGTGGAGACACAGGTAAATGTGCTCACTGGCAGATGGGCAAAAGATAAAAATCCCTTTTCAGTGTTTTTCTGCCAGCCAGGTGATCACTTTGGGCACAAGTGCTGTCCAGTCAGAAAATACTCACTTGCTTTTCTGTTAGGATGGAAGTGAGGTTCTTTTTCATGGGAAGATTTATAGGATGTAAAACACTAATCATTATGAAAATGGAGGGGGTTTTCATTCTGCTGCTGGTGGAACATAATACTTGAGTCAAGAATTAAGGAAGATGTCAATACAATGAAGTAAGTAAGTGAACTTCACTTTCAAGTGAAGTTTCCTAGAGTTGAGGTATTCATAACCTCCTATTTCTGTTCTTCTGATGCCTAATAAATATATTTGTGCATCTGTTAATCCTGGACAGCCTCAAGTGTGGCTCTGTAACCAGTTTGGAGTTTTGTGAAATATATCTGAACTTGATATCTTTGCAGTCTTCTGTCCCTCTTCCAAGTGTGGTAATTGGCCAGCAGAGATGGATGGGCACTGACAGAGCTGCTTTCAGAGGCACTGTGGCCCCGTTATCTCATTTCTCTAAATAATACTTGGAAATTCTTACTGGGGATTTTGATTTGCACTTAAAAATAAATAGACCCTGAAATACACGTAGTAAAAAATACTAATAAAAATGTCCAGTGGCTTAAGAGGGTTCTGGTTTCTGATATACTGTGCCATTCTGTAGATTCTTTTCTGTGTGTTACAGGCTCATGGATTCTAGAGGATGTTTTGAATACCAAATAAACTGGAGTCTTTAAAAACAGCCAACAAACAGCTCCTTTTTCCCTCTGCAGACTATATATATTCCTGGCCAGTAACCATCCATTTATTGAAATGTTCCCATTATTTGTAATTATCACTAAGTTCCTACCAATTTTTCATTTTAATAGTAGGTTGTCATTTTTAATATGACATGATCCATTTGCTAAACTTAAGCCTGTAGCTCGGTGGTTTTAGGTTATAAATAAATCCTTTTCACAGAATCAAGAGGTTTTCTCAGAGTCCATAAAATCTCTTGTTCCCCTAGTTAAAATTTTACACCAACAAATTAAATTGGTCTTTTAAACTTGCAGTTAACTTTTGTTTGGCAAGTGAGGTATGACAATTAGAGTGGGATAATTAGGGATCAAAAGGATCAAGTGGTGAGAAGTGGAATATGCAACCACACCTCGGGAGGAATTACTGGAACAAAATCTTGGTTTATTCTTGGTTCCTTCCTTTTTTCTCTAATTAATTTCATTAAGATAGAAGAGTAGATTTATGCCAACTTACACAAGCTTGGTGTCAGACAATGGCCAGCTCTCAGTAAGCTTAAAGAGATGATTATGGGGCCACAGTTGCCAGGATGAGGCATTAGAGACGTCCCTGGTTAATTAATACTTGTCTTTCCTGGAGAAAAACTGCAAAATCAGGTAACCTGATGTTTGCTCTCAGTCTGTTGATAACACACAAATCATTTCTGAGCAACACAGCAGCAGGTTGGCAGTGCCTCAGCAGTGCACAGAGAAAGAGGAGTATGTGCAAATGGAAACTTTGCCATTCCCATGCCCTGCTGAGGGCTGAAAGGGGGGCAGGGGTGTGTTTCACTCCAAGAGTCATCTCCATGATGAGTCTGAACACAAACAGGGTTCAGAACTAAGAGTTTCCTCTTGAACTTCCTTCTGCCCTCCAGGCAGGATGAGCTCTGGTGCTGGATTTTCCTGAGTCATTTGTAATCTGTTCCCTCCCAGCTCTGTGTCTTTACTGCACTAACTCAGAGATTCTCCTTTGCAGGCTCCACCAGTCTGCACAGTTACAGGCAAAGAAAATCACAGGAAAGAGCAAGCAGCCAGAGTCATCCAGAGATGCTGGAAGATGTACAAAACCAAGGTGAGATTCTCATATCAGGTAACAGCAAGAACATCCCCCTCTGAATCTTACTCCTGTTTTAGCATCTCTCCACTCATCTTAAAAGATTTTATTTCTTTAAGTTTGTTGTTTGAGTTTGGCAGGGTTTGGGACAGGTATTTTCTGTGTCTTTTCACAGTTGGGGAAAATTTGGAAAACCTTTATTAGCTAAAACTTGTCTATGTTTGTGGCATTGACATGGGCATTTTTCATTTCAGAAAGAAGAAATTGCTCTGGATGAGGTGAGTGTGTTTATGACACCCAACAAAACAGTACAACAGATTTAATTTGTATCAAATGTCAAACAACCAAGACAATATTTGTTTTTCAGGCTGGCTATAATCTTCCTTCTGACATCCTGATCTTGTTTCATATATTTTGTCAGTGTTTCCCTTTTGGTCTCAAATTTTCCATACTTGATACCTTCTGTGAGATGAAAACTTCTGAAAATTCTGAACAAAATCTGATACCAACAGACAGGAAGGTTTTTCTGAATGAGATAATTCTAATCATGATTTAATTTTCATTATGGTGAATCCTCAGAAAGATTTGAAATAGGATTTGAAGCATTTGCTAAGTAGAAATGTCAGTGAGAATTATGAAGACATTGACAAGTTTGTCACACAAAGTCACTTCTTGATGAATGTTTTGCAAAAGGGTTTTAATTAAACTGGATTTTTTTCCAATAGCATGATATAGCATCTTACCTTTGTTTCTTCCAGATCATTAAAAGTCCCACTTTCAGAAATTAGAACTAATTCTAACCACATGACACAAACATGCTGTTCTAAATGCTTTTTGTTCATTATAACCCATTATAAAATCTCTGAGGGGAGTGGAAGGCCTTACATTCAGTGTAACCACCACAAGATCTGCCAGGCTTGGCTTGGTTTCTGATTGTAGCAGAGCATCTCAGAGCCCTCTGAGTAGCCAGAATTTAATGTGGGAATGGGAGCATGGTGCTGTGTTGGTGAAATTTAGGCTAGTGTTGGCAGCTAGAACTTCACTGCCTTTCATAGGACCAGTCCTGAACACCTCCCAGCTGGAATTGAAACCCTGGAGGTGTAAAGTCTGTGGGTTGCCTTTCAGAGGAGCTAATGGCTACTTCTCTCCATGCCAGGCAGTTGTTGTGCTCCAGGCAGCCTTCAGAGGACATTTAGCTCGACAGAAAGTGCTGCTGGATATCGAGGTGCCTGATGCAAAGTCCCACACCGAGGTAATTTGGGGCAGATGGGTATCCCAGCATCACTCTGTGCTGGTCTTGCAGTGTAAAGGGCTTTACTTCCAGGCTTCAGTTGCTGAAGCACCTGGTGATTGTTTTCATGTGCTGATTGGCAACACCACTGTACCTCTAGGGAGATACTGAGCTCATTCCCTGGCTTCCCTTCTTACTTCCTGTAGTTCACACTTTTTCTTACAAGTAAAGCTGTAATTTTGCAGCCTTGTGGACTCTAAGACTGTAACTAGGTCTTTCTTTTTTTCCCCTCATTCTCCCATGAGGTAACACACTCTTTTAACTCTTTAATTTGGAGTGCTGTTCTAAACTTTCCCTGCTCTCAAGTGTTCACTACTCAATCACTGGAGTAATAGATAAACTTTTTGCACCAAAGTTCAGCAATAAGAATCTGGAAAACATCTTTTATTAGATTGAAAAGTAAAGGACTCTTGGTGTGGCATGCCCAGCTTGGTGTCCTCTATCATGTCCAGTTTGCTCCAGATTATTTAGTTCTGAATATGAAACAATTTCCTTACCAATTAAACATTCAGTTTCTGTAAATCATTTGCCAGGTTATAGAAATATCCTTTGGACCTTTAGCAGGCTACAGTTAATTTGTAATTCTCCATCCAGGTTGTCCATCTGATTGCACTTCACATGCTCTTTGATTCTGGTAAACTGGCCCAGTGTAGGAGGACTGAATACTTGGCTTGATACAAGCAGAAGATAAATCCATTATGAAGGTTGTCTTACCTCCTTAATCTTCAAAAGGTTTCCTTCCTGGAAAATAAATGAACTTTCCTTGCAGGTGTCTGCTCTTTCATTAATTGAATGCTGATGCTTCAAAGCTTATATGATGATCAGATTTGCATTTCCTGCTGATTTAGTCTTCCAGAACCTTAAAAACTGCAGACCAAAAGATGGGGATGTTTGTTCTACTGCCAGTTTCACAATCAAGAGGGAGATTGTGAAAGGTTCTGTCAAGCTTCTGTGCAATCTGTAAAAGGTCAGTTTTCTTTAATCTGATTGCTTTGCAGAACTCCTGCCTGTCTTCCATGTCCGACTCCTTGAGCTTTTCTTCTGATTGCAAGGAGAGAGACGAGATTGTGACATTCATCCAGTCCATTTTCAGGGCTCACTTAGCACGTACAGGACTGCTTCAGGAGAGGTAAGTGAGGAGTAGATATTTCTGCAACATGCAATAGCAAAATCATTTGTATTACAGGAGTATTTTTAGTAGAATTTTAGTGTGAGTTCTTTGGCAGAGAAGGGGAGAACAAGGCCATTGTTACAAAAAAGACAAGGGAGAGCTTGTTCCTGAGAAGATTTAAAAGATGTGCAACTAAAAGGAGCTTTGTGGCAGGAGTCTTCCCATATCCTGCTGCATGTTCTCTTCCATAGCAGTGAGTAAAAGTAAAATAAAATAATTACTCTTTGGAACAGAAAGGTTACTGTTGCTATCCCACAGATTGCTGATCCATTTGCTTAATGTGTGAATCTGAAGCCCTGCCACGTGCAGGTGAAGGGTTATGTGGAGGAAGAAGAGGGAGAAGCTAGAATGCCATCAAGTCACTTAGCTCAGGCAGAGTGCAGGGATTTGATTACTGCTTAGGTTTATGGTGACTCTGTCTTGAAAAATACTTCCTTTCTCTCTAGGGTTTACTGCTCTGAAAGTTTTTAATGTTGGCTGCCATGGTTACAAGGAGAGTTCCATGGCTGTCACCTCACTTTAGTGTCTGGGTTCACTTCTGCAGGTGATGAGGCAGCAACACAAGAAACTTTTCAGCACAGCCTCTGAAGAGAGTCTGAAATCACTGCTCTGTGCCTCATGCTCTGAGTGTGTCTCTTTGCAGGCCCTCTGTGCCCAGTGCTCCCAGTGGGAAAGCAGATCCTGCAGTTTACAGCTCAGAGAAGAAACCAGTCTCAGCAGCACTCCAGAGACCTTCAGTCCTCACATGTCCTCTTCCTGGTAATCTCCCTCCCCTGTGCTCAGAAGCCTGGGTGTTTTGAGTGGATGCATGCACAGTTTTATAGAGAACATGTGCATGTGCACACACATGTGCACCCTTGTACTCCATGTGTGTGGCTTCATTTGGTGCCATGTTCCTTCTACTGGCACGTGCAGTTCCCTGCAGGAAAAAAAAAGCTCTGACAGTCTCAGCACCAGCTTCCTCACAGTGCTTTGTCTGTTTGTCCCAGCTGTGGTTTGGAAGGTCTCTCTGATGTAAGTGGTAATTATTGAGGGAATGTGATGTTCCCCTGCATTGCCTCTCTGCTCCCTTTTCAGCCCTTTAGCTGGAGCACGGTACTTTCCATCACTTTTTGGGCCCTTAGCCATAGACAAGCTGAGAGCATTTCCACCACCCTGACTTGGTTTCTGCAGAAGACAGACAGACATCTACTGAAAAGAGCCATCCTAGGCAGCTCTGTGCATTTAGTCACGTTTTTTTCAGCAGTCTTCAGCTGCTGCAGTAAGGGGAAAAAAGAAGTCCTGGATAACCTTGCCAGCAAGTACTACTGTAATACAAACTGAGAAAATCTGTCTCTTTTATGGCTCTTGTGCCATTTGGTTTTCTTCTTAAATTCTTTATTGCTGTTTGTGAGAAGATGGAGTTAAAGCCAGAGAGGCTTTTAGGAGGATGTTAGAAGTACTGAGTAAGAAAGGCAGAACAATGCTGGAGATAAGACAGCCTTAGACATGCAGCTTCAAAGAGTTAAATTGAAAAGGGCTGGTTCTGTTCAGAGTGGGATATTTGAGGCTTTTATGGACCAGTTGGGGTAAAAAGGAGCAATTTTGAATGTGACCTGAGAAACACTGACTTGGTTTTTTTTTGTCAATGAAAAGCTGCCAGTCCCTGCAGACTTGCTCAGAGACAGAGAATGCTGTAAGCAGTGAGGCTGTTTCTCTGAGATAGGAGGTGGGGAATAAGCCAGATTTGCTGGGGTTGATAAAACAGAGGTAACACTTCCATGGAAGAAAATGTGTTTAAGAAACTTCACTGTATTCCATATTCAGAGGCACATTCTACTTTGTGAAGGAGTAGGTAGTACTTGCTTCTGAAGATGTTTGAGTTTTGAGTGACTTTAATTATGTCTGGTGATAGTATCCAGGAAAAAAAATAGTGCTGCAGCACCCTGTTTTGCCTGAGCTCTACTGAGTAGTCATTATTGGCATGCTCACTCTAAAGCCAGAGTAAATCAGTTGTGAAATTCTACTCAAAGAGAAAGAATCCCTTAAATATGCTTAGTCCTTCTAAGACCCAAAGAAGAGTGTAAGATCAAGCAAGTCCAGTAAACTCAGTCATATGAATACCAGGAGAGCACAGTCATTGTCTAACTATGAAGTCTCCTAAGCTAAGTTTTATTGCAGATTATGATGACAAGTTGATGAGTGAAGAAGTTCTGGAATAGTTTATACTGGAAGAGAGAGAGAGGAAACCATACTTTCAACTTTCTTCCTTACAGTCCTTTCCTGGTGAATTTCAAAAAGGATCTTTTGGGAGCAGAGCAGATTTTGTTTGCTGCTGATTTTGTGAATGTGAGAGACGTTTTCAAACTCTGGGATGAGGACAGAATGTATCCAGGTGGTTTGTGGAGAGGCACACTGGGGATGTGCTTCTGTAACTCACAGCTGCCCAAGAGAGTGTCTGGCACTGAGCTCTCTGAAGAATTAGGTCCTGGTGCATGGGAGTGTTCAACTAAACTCTCCCAAAAGATGAATTGGGAAAAACCTCTTAAAGGAAGGAGAGCATCTTGGTTCAAATGCCACCTCTCTGAAGAAATGCAGCCCCTCAGTGATCTGGTTGGTTGATTTGTTTGCCTTTTGAGCTCATGACTGATATAAAAATCCACTGGCAAAATTGGGATTTGATGGTGAATGGGGATTTCAGTGGACATCCTGCAGCTTGGAAAGGACACGAGACAAGGAGCTTGTTGACCCAGCTGAGTGATTTAAAAGCAATCAAATTCTTACAGCTGTAAATCATTCAGCTGTTGAACAAGTTCTTTCATTTGTCCCAAGTCCAAACTTGCATTTCATGACCTCTAGGTTTTAAAATGATCTTAAGCTTTCAGTCAATGTCTATATTGCAATAAATCATTTCAAGTCACTACCCTTTTGGCATTATTTTAAGAACAGTGGGGAAGATGAAAATGTGGTTTAAAAAACCTCTTACATCTGCTAGATGAATATATATAATCCTGATCTAGCATTGCAGGCTTGTAATTCATTGTTTGCATCAGGTTAGATGTCTCCATATTTTCTAAAAAAAGGAAAAAAATTAATTTAAAAAAATTAGTGTACTATTCAGTGCTGCTTTGCTTGTCTTCAGAATTTGACCAGTAATTTGAGATTTTATAAAGTCATTTCTGCTGTTTCCCATGAAACAGAAATTAACAATTCAGCCTGTGAAACTTGGTGTTTTGTTTTGTTCTGTCAGGGGAGTGACAGGAAGGAAGAATATGTTCTGTACATGCACAGAAATCTTGATTAAGGGCAGTGTTTCTCTTTGCATATTACTGACCACTCTGGCTGCAACTGTTAACTTCATTCCAGGCTTTTTTGGAATCATAATGAATTTACATACAACCCTTAACTCTTATCAGTGCTTACCCTTCACAAGCACAAAGATAAAGTTCATATCAAACTGAAAATGAGGACAAGAAAATCCCATATGCCAAGAGCAGGATATAATCAAGGGTGATTGGGATAATATTAAGCTGTTTCATGTATAATATGTTTATTCTTGGAGTTGCTTCTTCTGGTTTTGGCAGTTCCCTTTGCTCCTCCATATCACCAGCACTACTGTCTCACAAATCTCCCTGAAAAACTCTGACATTATTTGTTGACTGGTGCAGAGAAGAATTTAACTAGAAATTCATGTGTTCCCTTGCTTTTGTAGGCTGAGGCCAATGTATTGGCCTCCCTGCATTCCCCTTGCCATTCACAGGCTCTGTCTGACACTCTTTTCCTGTTCCTGGGCCAGTTGTGGCCCCTTTTCTTTATTCCATGTTCCAGTTTCTGTGCATGCCTGCTCTTCCACACCAGGACTTTTTTTTTTCCTGTGTCAGGAATCTATTATTTCACTACAAGACCCATGGCAGGTCTGTTCTCCCCAGGTAATATTCTCTGTGTGCCCTCCAGTTCAGGTCAAAACCTCAGACTGTGGCTTCTTGCTTGTTTCCTCTTTCTACCACAGGTTCTCTTGATTTGTTTTCTTCTCTGGGAGAGTCTTTTTGGAGAATTTATGTTTGAAACTGACAAATAAGTGGAGCTGAGGGAAGAATATTGTGTTAGAAGGTATTAATAGCTGAGGGGAGGATATTGTGCTAGAAGGTATTAATAGCAGTCATCATTTAGTTCCTACATCTCTTGCACAGGGGTTATAAGCTGCTGGTTCTGCTCTTCATGTGTCAGGGACTTTGTACATACTCATCTTCCCTCTCTGATTGTCCAGTGTTTACTGGAATCATCAGGAATATCTTTCCACACCCTGAACACTTCTTCAGACATTGGAATGGATGAGATGCATAGAAACACATACAGAAAAATGGCAGAGAAACAAAAGAGAAAATAAAGGGAAAAAACCTCAGTAGTGTGATCACTATTTTTATTGTCATTATGATAGGACAGCATGTGAATAATATTTTGGGTATTCTACATGTATAAGAGTTGAAGACAGTGACTGAGAGCTTCTACATTTTTTTGCATCTATTTTTTCCCCATTTCCAGCCCCAAATCTCTCCATTTTAATTTTTTTTTTTAATTTTCCTTTCTTCCATCTATATCTGAGCCAAGTTCTCCTGGTGACCCTTCTGCTTAGTTTAAGCTCAGGTCAGTTTTTCCTTTTCTGGCCATTTAATAAATACTTGGTTTTGACCTTTGATGGCTTCAGTATCAGATGGCTTTTTTTGGTATGTGTAACCCCTTGCAAAGATTTAAAGGCAATAACACAGCTCATGCATGGTCAGTGTGGCAGCTCAACCCTTGCTGTGCACTCTGGCTCATTAAAGAGGAGCAGAAATAGCTCCATGCACAAAAAGATGGATCAGAGTCATCCATAACTGGATGGCTCCAGGTAAACTTGGAAACTTAATGGCTTATGGAGTGCCCCACGTCCCACAAGGGCTTGTTTTGGTCAGTGCTGGTGCCTGCTGATGTTGTTTGCTGATATTTCAGGCAGGTCCTCCTCTGCTCTCCCCGTGCCCCTGGATGAGGCTCACTCCGACGACTCCGATGATGTCGTGGTTGTCCCTCCCCTCCTGCAGGTGAAGAAAAGCTACAGCCACTTCTAAGGTTTGGTAACAGGTTCTGGGGATCTGGAATTATTGGATTCACAAACAGAATTATTTGTACTGAAATTAAGCATATCAAAGATGGAAAAAGGGGGAATATCAGCCCCTTTTTAATGACAGTTGACATGATTTCAGCCATAAAGGAATAATTCTTTGGAATGTTGTCTCTGCAGAATTTATGGCTAAAAGCCACTGACTGGCTGCTAACCTTACCCTCCTGGTACACAGAGAATTTGGATTTAAAAACTCAACCAAAACACCCAAATGTTTTGTTTCACAATGAGGATTATAAATTCAGTTGCCAAATCTAAATGAGCACAGTAAAGCCTTAAGCAATTTCATGTCAAACCAAGTTTTGTTTCAGGTCAACTAAAATCATTTGTTTAATCAGAAAGTGGTCAATGACATAACTCCAGTTTTTAGCCCATATATGCAAAGGGGTACAACTGGTATTTGTTACCTCTGCTTCACTATTTAAAATTTTTACTGTATCATATTTTAATATCTTTTTGGTTTATTTTTATATTGAACATTTACAGTCTGTGCAGACCTTTTAAAGGCTTTTAGAAAGCCATGTCTTTGTCATAGGGCTATTCTAGGCCTACTGTATCAGCTGGGTTTTCTTATTTATTGACCTTTTCCATGTGTGTGTATGATGATATGTGTAGTACTGGCTTGTGTTGGAATATCTGATGATATAATCAGCTTTTTGGATTTTTCAGAGCAGGTGTGTAACAGCAGGAGTGAGTGTGCTGTGAAGGGATACCCTTGTGAGTGCCTTTTCTGCTTAAAAAAATCACAAATTACCTGTGTTTGGCAAGATAACTCTTAACATGTGAAAACATTTGACATAGGAGATAGAACAGTCTGGAATGTTCTCCTGACTACATTGCTCATGCCTAATCCATGCAGTTTGGTTTGGGAGCAAAGGTGGTAGGTTGGATTATAACAGAAATTAGGACTGCAACCAGAAAAAGCACTCACAATCTCATTATCCATGGAAAGACCAAAGACCTGATGGGTTGTTGAGGATATAATCAGAGGGGTCTTTCTGCAGACTGTGCTTTTTGACTGGATAGTTCCTACTGTTACACCAACATCCTTCAAAGACATTGAAATGTGTGTGGGTTTTTTTAAGGTGAACTAGATAAATCATGATACTTATTGGAAGGGGAAATTAATTTTACAAGCACGTGGTAGAGGTTTTCTGGAAACACTAATGGTTTCTTTGTCATCAAAGAGTAATAAAGTCTCCTGTAAACAGAAAGCACACTCTCAAATATAAGATTTTTATCACCTTTTCTAAATTAAAAATCAGTCACCACTGTTTCTCAGAATACCAATAAGTCAGGGCTGTCTCAGTTCTGTGATTTCAATGAAGCTCTATCTGAGGCTTATCATAGTTTGTGCCAGTACTTGCAGCCAAAGAGGAAACTGGATGGCTGCAGCACAATGCAGCTGATTTCATTTAATCCCATCGGTGGAAATGCTGCCTGTGCTATTTCCAAAGGCAGTTTTGGGAGCTCTCCATACCCAAAGCAGTCTGAAGAATGTCATTTGCACTCCCACTGGGTAAATTTTTCCTGCTGGTGCTTTGGTCACATGACTGTCATCTGCAGGAAGGATAAAAAAATATACATAAAATAAAAGGGATAGAATCCTTCTGGTAGAAGCTGGGATCTGTTTCCTTCTTTTTCTGGAAGTCATGTTAAGAAGAAGGGTCATTTTGCTAAATGGGAGCAGTGCTGTACTGAGTGGTTGTGTATAATATTTCAGGGGTGTAACTGTGACTCTGTCATGGATCTCTCCAGAGAGTAACCAGAGATGAGGTCTGACACAGTAAGGGGAGAGTGTGTAACGTGTCAGGACCAGGACTGATACCAAATACCTGCCTGGCTCTCATCCTATAGGGAAATGCTGGGGCAGCAAATACAATAAAGAAAACATTCTTTTACTTTACTGTGCTGTAATGAGCAATATGAAAGTCTAAGGAATTTGATACAGAGCAGAAGGACTTGTGTTTGAGCTGAGCATGTGACCAGCAGTAGCACTGTCAATAGACAGATTCTGGGATAAATGGAGATTCTTGGGATGGCCCAGACACAGGCAGAAACCAGGGTGAAAAGGAGCAAGTGTTTTCTGGGGTGAATGAAAATGTGTCTAAAACTGTCTGAATTTCCCAGCAATCTCCCAGCTATCAAAAATCTGATATTAACCTTGAGATGCCCTTCAAACTCATATCTTGCTCTGCAAGATAACCATATGCTCACTGCACATCAGAAGTTTGGTGTGGTACAGTGGGAAGAGAAACCTCCCCAGTGTTTGCCTTACATGTGATGGAATGGGTTGAAGGGAGTAGTGATTGACACTGGGTTTTGTTCTGTGGTTCTCTCTCTGAATGCCAGCACCCATAAATCTGAAAGTGTGGCACAAAGAAGGAAGAAAAAGTTCATTTTTGAATAAATGGCATTTTTCCTCAACAGGGAGCTGAGGACAGTAAAAATCAGTGTGGCTCAAACCTGCCAAGATAGGCCAAATACAAACACCCTGTTTCTGGAAAACACCTCTGTAGAAAGCCCTGGAAACCTTGTGGGGGTATCAAGGTCTTGAATTAAAATTAAACTCCCCTGTACCCTATGTAATCTAAAAGCACACTTTCCATTCTGCTGATATGGAATAATGTTTCTGACTTAAAACCTTCTGCAGTTTGCAGCAGTGTTTAGTTAGAGATTGTGTGGAGTGCAGAGGGCTGACTTTAATGGGACGTTATCTCTCTTGATCTCTTTTTGCCCTTAAGTGCCTTTGCCTGTAAATCTTTACTGAGGCATCAAGACCTGAAAACTGTATTGTTTCCTGCATAGCTCTAAAAATAATCCCTGCACAGGCAACTTCTAATGTAGTCAAAGTGGAAAAGGATTAATCTTGGCATATGAGAGCACCATTAATTTTTATGATCTTTTTAATATTTAGAACTGTGCAAGTATTTTATGTAATTTATTTTGGGATCTTTGAAAAGCTAAACCATTTGCAATGTATTTTCTTTGAGTTGTTGAATTTTGAAATAAAGTTTATAACCAAATATTGATGTGTGTGTGCTGCTACTGCTGTATTTTCATTGCCTCTCTGGCCTCTGCTGCACGCTCCTGTTTTCTTTTTGCACCTGGGCTGACCTTTTATCCCTGACTCTCTGCTTGGACAGTAACAAGATAACTCTAAAACATCTACGGTGTGAAATTTCTTCTTTCTTCTAGTTCAGGTTTAAGGTTGTCCCATCAGGAATGAGCAGAGCTCCTGACCAAAGCCTGGTGGAATTGAAAGAGGTGATGGGTTTTTGCTTTAAAAATCTGGTCTGGCAGCAGCTGAGGGAGAGCAGGAGACTACAGCGTTGGACAGGTTACTGACAGTGTATCCCCTCACCTGGGTTATTGTTGCTGTTTGTGAAGCTCTGGGAGGAGCTGGGACGTGGGCATTCCTTTTATAAAAGCCTTTTAAGGACTCCCTAAAGAAGCTTATGCCAGTTTATGGAAATAGAAGACCCTGTTAACTGCTGTGAAAAATGGGAATCCTGCAGTCATCCTCCTGTCAAGCAGTGTCCTTTGTGTAGAACTACAGCAGCTGTGAGAGTACAAGATGAAACAATCTGTGTTTGATGATTATATTAATTAAATTTCACCTTTTTTTTTTTTAATTCTTTCCTCTCAGCTCTACTGCCACATTCTCTGGATTTCTTAGGAGAGACTTCAGTTTTAAATCTTAAACACCAGAGGTAATCCATGAGGCATGAATGGAAAAATCTGGTATTATTTCTTGGAGCAGACTAGTCCTGAATTCAGTTGAAAGCAATTAAACATTCACACTTAGTTATATTAAACCCTAATTTGTCTTCAGCTGAAGTTGGAATGCCCTTGACTCTTGCAAGCTTTGCAGCATCTCTCTGTGGTAGGTTTGTCAGCTAATGAATTGCTTTCCTCATATGAACTTTTTAAGGGAAGAAAAAAAGTTTCATTCAATGAGCATCATTAAGACCTGCAAAGAGCAGAATTTCCACATTAGACTCCAGGTTATTAGGGGAGGATTTTCAGGCATGGTTGGTGGTCTGGTGCTGCCTCAGTTCCTGTGATGTTTCCTTCTCATGCTGGCCAAAGTGCTGCTCTGCTGGTGGAGACAGCACTGCCATCATCTCCCAATCTGCCACCACCCTGGTTTGGGTGTGTGTTTGGCACGTTGGCCACACGTGGTGCTCAGTGACCACTCAGTAACCACGAGGAATAGCCTTGAACAGCCTTGCTGTGTCCTTAACACAGATGAAGTTGCACTCTGCTCCCCTTGTCCCTCCCCTGGCCTGGCTCTCCCAGTTACCCTTTCCAAACCTGAGCACTTGTACTCCCCTGGTCTCCAGGACAGTGTTTGTGCTGTTCCCTCACCAGAGCTGTGTCTGAACCAACAACCCAGCTCGAGGTGTTGCTCAGACTGTCCCAGCTCCCCATCTCTTTGGGAGGGTTTGGCCAAACATCCCTCACAGATGCTTTGCTCTGGGTACCACACAAGCCCCTTCAGGGCTTCTATTGCTGTGGTGTGAAGAGAGGTGTCATAAAACCTTGATGCCCAGAATGTTCTGGGGAGAACCAGGAGGGACATGATGTCCATTGGCAAGAGCTGTCCTTGCTCCCTCCTTATCAGCCAGATAATCCCACAGCCAGGTCTTGTTCCTCTCCCCTCCTCAGCCCCTCAGCCCTGCAGAGCTGAGGAGCTGCCTCAGTAATGTAACACAGCTTGAAAGTCTTTGCTGTAATATGACTTTGGGGATGAAATACTGTAAAATCTGTCACTTGGTTACAGTGCTGCTGTAAAAAAAGGCTGTGCTTGAATGGCCTCTAGGTAAATGCATGGAAAATTAGAAGAGCTTTTAATAAATGGGATTGACCATGAGTGCCTGTAGTACAAGTTACAACGTTCTGCACAAACATTGCTTTGCATTGCCATTATCGAGCAATAATCCTTATTTGGAACTTATACAAATTGTGGCAGAACCTCCTATTTATCTAACCTGGAAATTTTTCCTGAACAGGCTCTCCATAATCTACTCAGAGAATTGGCACTTTTCTTCCCTCCCTCGGCAGATATTTAATAGCCACGTATTGCATTTCCATGCTAGTAAACCTTCATTATTATACAAAATGTACCAGAATGTTATAAGAAATACCTTAAATAATTGAATAGAAACGAAGAGTGACAAAACAGATGAACAAAGTGCAATTTGAGCTGTGTTATTCTTTCCTTTTTATGTTCACTTATTTGCTAATTTGCTGAACTTACTGGACTGCAGTGGGTCTTGCTGTGATTAGGGGGAGTTTGCCAAGTTCCTTTGTAATTGTTTCTTTGCAATTAACTAAATAATAGAATGTTCTCTGTGTGGCTCTCTGGGGAAAAGAGCGGGCAGGTGCTTTTGCAATAGGATTTCCACATCTTCCACCCATTTCCCTAGAACTCACTGAGTTTAAAAAGACCAGTAAAACATGAGAGAAAGAGAGAATATTGCCTCAGGACTGGAAATAAGAGAATTAACCTTTTCTTATTTCTTTGAGTTGGCTTAAAGCTTTTTACGCTGGCCCTGGTAGTGGCTCTTCCTTGTGTAAACCTGAAAGTCCCTGGCAGAACGTCAGAGGAAAGTCATGAAGACCCAAATGTCTGTTCCTGCCTGCAGATGCCTCCACTCGGGGGAAATCCTCCACGGTGGGAGGAGAAGTCAGCCGGGAAGATCGCAGGGAACGGCTTTGCTGGGAAAGCGGAGGCTGCAGACCGAGCTGTCACGGAGGGGGCAGCGATGTCTGGGGGAGGCTGCAGAGCAGCCCTGGCTTTGTTATTTCCTTTGACTTTGAGCAGAAAATTACAGAGGAAGCCCTGGGAGGAGAGGAAGGGTAATTTTAATGGAGGCACAGTTTAGCTCAGCGGGAAGGAGGCGCGGCTGGATGTAAGGGCAGAGTTTATGGAGCGGCAGAGTCAGAGGTGTGGCCCGACGGTGGCAGCTGAGTGCTGAGGCACCGTTGTCTCGCTGAACTCCCCCTGACCGTCCGTAATTTAGTCTCAGTCTCAAGAGGGTAACTCATCCATCTGCTGGCACTTGGAGTGCAAACTTGCTCTTTTTAAAAAAAAAAAAAAAAAATCTGTATTGTTGGCTAAAACCTTTTGTAGCACATATTAGGTTTGACAGTCAGGGGAAGACTCCTTGCTCCACAGTATATTAAAAGCTGAATTATTTAATTTCATAGTGAATCAGAAAAGCCAGGGGTAGGAGATTGCTGTTTTAAAAGGTGCTCTCGTTGCCAGTACCACTTCAGCAGCAGGGATGTCTGGAGTCAGAAGCTTCTGAAGAATGAAAAATGCTACATTTTCTTGGAGGGGTTCTGCAGACTGCCTGGGGGTCTCAAGAGGATGGAGGACAGCACTGGCTGGCTTATTTTGAAGATTTAATCCAGTCTTTTTATCTTTGGTGTCTTTAATGTGGAATGTTTCTCATTTGCCTATTTTGTCCAGTGATTCTTTTGCAAAGCCACTGTCAGAGCAAGTTAGCAAACACTAATGCAGCTCTTTGGGTTACTTTTCAGCAGGATTACCAGTGAACAAGCTGACATTTGCAATTTGCTTTGCTTGACTGTAGAACTGCTTTCCATGCAAGGGTGATTTACTGTTAGATTTTATTCCTGGGATGTCACAATGGTCTCTCATTTGCTCATTCTGCTTTGGCAAAACAGAGTGTACCTATTTGTGTAGGAAGGAAAAGAAGGCTGCTATAATCTAAACATGACAGCCTTGATAAACTGTCATGTTGTCATGTAATCAAGAATTAGCTGAGTAGGATCAAATGAGAGATGCTAGACATCCAAGAACTGCAGGTATTTGTTTGTGACGTGGTACAACGGGCTGAAATGCCATGGGAAGTATGGCCAGTGCTGGATCCTGGTTTGTCTCTTATTCCTCCTTTGCTGACTCTGTTCTGCTCTTCATTTTCCCATATCATTATAAATAATTGTGGGGGAGAAACGAAAACCGTTCTCTGTAATCCCCAATCCTCATTCTACTCTAATTTAATCCAGTTGTCTGGGCAGCAGGAGGCTGAGGGGAGGCGTGCACACCAGCACTGCTGAGCTGCTCCCTTTCCCACTTACCCCGGCCCCATACAGTGCCTCAAACACCCTCCCCCACGGAACAGCATCCAGCTTTTCCTGTCATTTATTCCAAAACGTTTTGTTCAGTTTGATTTACATCAGCCCCATCAAACAAGATCTCGGGGAGGCGTCCTGGCTGCATCTGCTTCTATCCCATGTCCATCACTTGCTGACAGAGGTGCTTGGACTTGCAGCCTGGTGGGGCTTTTGTGTCCATCCACAGGCCCGTGGCTGCAGTTACATCTGCAGGACAGATTCTGGCCTGGAGCATTTTAGTGCCAAATTGCATAAACTCCATGTCAGAAGTGGCTCATGCAGAGATCTCTTGCTCCCAGCGAGGTCTCTCTGCTCCTTGTTTTGGGTTGTTAGAAGTGGAGGTGAAATATGCTGGACTGTTGGCCCTTAAAATAATTTCTCCTTCATCCTCGCTGGCACTGGGAAAAAAAAATGAAAATAATAAGGAAGAAAATAAAATTGGCTGACTTTCAGCTGTCCTCCTGCAGAAAAATAAACCCTTTTCTCAGAGAAAGCTGGAGGGAGTTGAGGTCTTATATCTTGTACCCTTGTATATCTTGTACTTGTGCACACAGCGTGTGGCTCTGAAACCTCTGACGTGCATCTTAATGCTATTTGTGAGTGATAAGATTTCTTTTTAGCTCTGTTGATAATGCTCATATGAAAATCCCATCCTAGTCAAAAGCTATTGAAGCTGCTGTTATATTTCAGAACATCAGCAGAAATGTGTTTATTTGCTTCTAAGGGGTTAAATGGCCCATTTTAGCATTTTTGCTCTCCCTGTTTATGAAATGCATCAGTCAGGACGACGTAAAGCATGAAATCCTGGCTGCATTTGGGAAAAGGAATAAAATAATACTTGCAAAAGAGGTGTCTCCATAATATCTACTGATCTGCCACCTTTTAGGAGAAAAAACCAGTTGATGTTACCCTTTCCTTTTCCAGTGGTATACACAGCACTCCAATATTCTTTAAGTTTTCATGGGCCATCACAGTTTCTAATTCTAAACAGACAAGAGTTTCTCAGTCCTGTGAGACCTGGAAATCATTTGCCTGAGGTCTGTTAGAGGACTGGATGGTCCCTTTTTCCCTTTCCAACCCCAAATTATGTTGAGTGGTATTTAAAAAACAATGCTTTGAGCAATCAGCAATGAGTGAGGTGTGCTGCAGGAGGGCTGGGATGGGGACACTGGGATGGAGAGACTGAAGGTCTGGGAGATGGGCTGAATAGACCAGCCAAGTTTAGGAACTCCTGCATTAACACTGGGCCACACTGCATACTTACAGAAAGAATTAAATTATTCATTCTATTCCTTTTAAAAGAAAACAGCAAATATTTGTGCACATTTCAGTTGCAACAGGAGCAGTACCATCTTTGCAATAAAGTGAATGAATTTGGGATTGCTGCTGCTTATCATTATCTTTTCTATTTTACCTTGTTATCCTATCATTATCCAGAGTATTTATGTACTTTCCTGTTTCTGACATGATTCCCTGAGAAGTTATACTCATCTCTTTTACCTTTTACCTGGGAATACTTTCTGTTCTGTTTAGAAAGAAATAAAAAGTCATTCCCATTGGATCAGAGTATAATCCTTGGCAAAGTGGTGTGTGAGTGGCTGTGTGGGAAGCCCACCACAAGCACAGCTCCGTGGTGTTATGCAGTTAGATGCTGAGATATTCAGGTGTTTAATTCATGGCTCTGATCTATGTTGTCATCAAAACAAGCTGACAGTTGTATGTCCCCTGAAGCTGATGAAGCAACAACTGGCTTTGGGGCAGGGTTTGGATGAGGCCAAACCTTTGCCTGCAGAAGGGTGGAAGCTGAACCAGAGCACTGCATCTCTCCCTGAACAGGTGGAGACAGACTTGGAAATCACAGGAGGGGTTTGTCTATATCTTTAGACACCTGGGTACCTCTAGAAATTGCCCTCCAGGTTTTGGGCAAACCAAGCCAGGCTGGGGCAGTCAGTGCTAGGTAACGAGTGCATCAGCTGCTGTGGAGGCACTGGTGTCATCAGTGGCACCAGGGGCTGGAACGTGTGGGGCGGTTGGGTCCACTTTGGGGTTACTTTGGAGGGAG
This sequence comes from Notiomystis cincta, assembly GCA_013398075.1. Lineage (NCBI taxonomy): Eukaryota > Metazoa > Chordata > Aves > Passeriformes > Notiomystidae > Notiomystis > Notiomystis cincta. Next base: position 405,708 of record VZRX01008474.1, read on the forward strand.
AGGTGCTGGTGCAAGGGCCGGGGATGTGGTTTGATGCTGGGTGTGGACACCACACGTGCCACATGTGGCCCTGTGCCCAGGCACCGTAGAGTCACAGAGTCATTCAGATTGGAAAAGTCCTCTGAGGTCACCAAGTCCAACCATCAACCCAGCACCACTAAACTATGTCCTCAAGTGCCGTAGCCACACATTTTTTGAGATATCCTGAGAGATTCCAAGACTGTTCAAATTATTATTTTATTATTTTCCCCTTGTGCTGTCACACAATGAGGGGTGTCTCACCTGTGCTCCCCGTTCTGCCACTGCCATGTGTGTGCCCAGCCAAGGCTGGATAACATTCTGCCTCTGTGAACTGTGAATTCAGACTTGCTGCCTCTGGATCTTAGGATGAGGGTTGAGATGGACTCGAGAGGGACTATAATAAGTGACTTTATGACTGCATTTACCACTCGGCGTGGCACAAATTGCTTTTACCGCACCGGCTTTTAGGCTAAATCCAAAAGGCACCTTCCGCTGTTAGAACTGCAGGGCCGTGTGAGATTCACAGCAACGGGATCTTTGTAAGCACCGGGGACGTTTGTCGGAAAACAAACCCGCGCGTGGCGGGGGCAGCGGGCCCGGCAGCGAGCGCCGGCCCCGGGC